>JBCEWC010017058.1:0-12732 GCA_038996855.1 Solanum aculeatissimum
AAGACTTGAACGAGACTGAATTATTTGGTAATTAAATATCATCCTACAATTTTCACATTTTATATTTATTACTATTCATTTCTAACATATGTTGTATTTTAGATGTGATAGAAGAAATTGTCAGTTTCGGTAAAGTTCAAACTCAAAATATAAGTGGAATTTCAAGGAAGTTCATGAATTTGGAACTAAAAGATGATGAGTAAGAATATAATATTCTATTTGAATATATATGAAGTTGATAATATAATATATTATTAATACGATATTTGTCTTCTTTGGCAGAAACAATAAGATTCCATCAACTTTTTGGGGAGAATTTGTTGATCAAATTTTTCCTAAACTTTTAAGTTCCGACAATCAACCTATTGTTGTGGTTATTCAACTTATTCAAGCACACAAATTTCAAGGTAAAAATTATTTATTCATTTCTATTTCTTTAGAAAAAGTATTATATCTAACTCAAATTTTTTTATGCAGATTCATATTCTGTGCGCAATACTTAGAATGCATCAAAGCTTTGGATTAATCCTATCATCAAACTGAAGAATTTAAAAAAAGGTTTAATCTACATATTTTAATTTTCTTAAAAACTTACTCAATCACTATGTTTCATTCTACATATTAATATTGCAAACTTCACTATGTGTAGATTGCTATCAGTTCGGGATTTAAACTCTAACAGATTGACTCAAACGGTCTCTCAACAAAGTGTCTCCATATCAGATGAATTAGAGAAGGGCATTGTTCAAGTTAAAACAATTGCTGAATTATTGGAGATCATGGAAGTTAGTATACATATTTTTGTTAATATTTAAAAATAATATCTACTTTACTTAAACATAAATTAAAAAAAATCAATAGTTAAGATATAACACATATGTTAAATTATACAATTTTTTTAAAAATAATTACTTTCACTATAAATATATATCATGTCATGAATCTTTGATGAACAGGAAGGTTGTCATTGCTGATTGTCGCAACTATAGAATTGATACAACTTGAAAGAGGGTGGTCATATTTGAGTTGCAAGAAGTGTTAGAAAAAACAAAAGCAGTTGAAAATGTTTATGTTTGTACAAACATAAAATGTAAACTTTTTCAATGTAGAATATTGACATTGGTGATCACACTACTTATATATCGGATTTCGACAATATTCTTCAAAGACAACTGATGTTTAAGTTGATTGTCAAGAGCTCGAACTTTCATAATCAAGATGAAGTGTACATCATAGTTAAGCTTATACATGATGAGGAGTTGATAAAGAAACACACACCAAAAAAATATGAAGCCTTTGTTGTATGTCATCTTTTCAACAAAATAAATAATATTTTTTTTATTTTATAATATTTTCATAATTCTTATGAATTTTAAAAATTCAATTGTTATCTATAGGACCTTGACTTCAACACTACTTAAGATTTAGATGGAGAGGAGTGCAAGGTAATTACATCATATCTTTTTAAAATTTAATACAAAAATTAGTACATCTATATTTATGTACATATGTAGATAGATATTCATGTAATGTCGTAATATATATATATATATATATATATATATATTTTGATTTATAGGATTTTATGGATGACAATCACATAATGTCTTCTTTGAAGACACATGATAAGAGAACTAGATCCTCAAATAAGGATAAATCAGTTATAGTAGATGATAATGTGAATTGTCAACTCTCTAGCAACAAAGCTCGCAAAGTTGTTAAGAAGGAGAAGAATCAATAATTTAATGTAACTCTATGATATCTGTTTATGGATCATATTAATCTTTTTAAATTTTTAATTTGTTTCTAGAATCATGATTCATGCATAATTTTTCATAATCATCATATAGGAATCATAATCCATGCATTAGGAACCATAGCTTAAAAATCCATAAAAGATCATCATGAATTTTGGTAAAAAGAAGGTTTTGGATTGAATTTCATGGATGAAACTAACCCATGAATGAATTCCTACATACCTTAAGTAGAATCCTTAGAATTGAAGAGAGAAATCTGGAAATTCTTAATCAAACCTTCAAGTTTTTTGCTTCAATGGAACCCTTGACTTAGAGAGAGAAATATTGAAAACCCTCAAGAGAATTTTTGGGATTAAAAACTTTGAATGCGTTAGGGATAGGACTTTATAGGAGTTAGGCCAGTTAGGGTAGTTAGAGTAGAAAAAGTGATGTAGTTTAGGGTTTCAGAGGATTGAAAAGGAAAAACACCCTTCATTAAAAACTGTCGAAGTCGTCCACGAAACCCCATTTATGGGTCGTGGATAGACTTACGACTCGTAACTTGCCTCGTGGATTAGGGTGTCACAAAAGTTGAGCCACTAGAAATGTAGATTCTATGTTACCAATACACAAACATCAGATCGATAGGCTTATAGACCATAGATCCTTCCGTAACATGGTTCAACACTTGAAATTTTTTGATTCCTGAACGCCTCTTCCTACGAGATCAATTTATGGGTCATAGGTAATCTTACAACTCATCTGATAACACGTAAGTCAATTTTTAGAAATTCTTCAATTTCCATTTCAACTGGGCACTTCCATGAGACTACTTAGGATTCGTGGATCCTTCTACCAGCTATAAACTAGCTCGTAAGCCCTGCCTATTAGATTTTTGTCCTTCAATTTTTGAGGCCTAAAAACATGAGGGGTGTTACAATATCTCCCCCTTGAGATCATTCATCCTAGAATGAGATTGAATTACGCTTAAATAGAGTAGGAATATAGGCATCACATTAGCATAAATGCAAAAATACAACTTAATCATTATTTTTATAAAATCATCAAACTTATGCATCAAATATCACTAAAAGACAGTTTCATAATGATGTACGCTTGCAACCTAACGAGAGATATCTATTCGTAAGGGTTTTGAAGGAATGGATTGTATTAAGTACCTTAGGTTTGAACAACAAGAAAGAGGTACAAGTATCATTTCATCATATCTACTTCAGCCTCCCAAGTAGAACTTTCAACTTGCAAATTTCTCCATAATGCTTTGACCGATGCAACATCTTTATTTCACAATTTCTCCACTTGTCGGTCCAAAATCTCTGGCGGTACTTCTTCATAAGTCAAATATTCCTCAATAGACACGTCCTTCATTGGAACAGTGGAGTTTGGATCACCTAAGCATTTCCTTAGCTTCGAAACAATGAAACACCGAATGAACCATAGCTAATTCCATAGACAAATTCAATTCATAAGCTACCTTCCCCACCTTCTTCATAGTCTCATAAGGTCCCACATACCTAAGACTGAATTTGCCTTTCTTAAAAAATACATTACTCCTTTCATTAGGGAAACCTTCAAATGCACCCAATCATCTTCATTAAATTCTAATTATCTCCTTCTCACATTGGCATATGACTTTTGATGACTTTGGGAAACCTTCAACATTTCTATTATGACTTTCACCTTTTCCATAGCATCAAGTACAAAATCTAACCCAATCAAGGATACGTCTCCAACCTTAAACCATCCCACTAGTAATCTACATTGTCTACCATATAATGCGTCGAATGGAGCCATACCAATACTTGAATGAAAACTATTGTTATAAGCAAATTCAATAAGAGGTAGATGATCATCCCAACTTCCTTTCAAATCAAGAACACAAGACCTCATCATGTCCTCTTATGTTGTATTTTCCTTTTTTCCTATCCATTCATTTGAGGATAAAATATGGTACTTTACTTCACTTTTGTACCAAGGCCCTTTTTGAAAGACTTCAAAAAATGAGATGTAAATTGAGCACCCTTATCTTATATGATGGACAATGGTACCCATGTAACTTTACCAACTTTTGAATATAAACATTAGCATAATCCTCGACACCATAAGAAGTTCTTACTAGCAAAAAGTGGATTATTTTTGTCATTCTATCCACTACCACCCATATTGAGTCAAATTACCTTCTAGTCTTTGGATAACCCGTGATGAATTCCATATTCACTATCTCACATTTCAAAGTTGGTATCTCAATATCTTATATCAAACCATTGAGTCTTTGATGTTCTACCTTTACTTGTTGATAATTTGGTCATTCTATCACACACCTTGCTATGTCGTTCTTCATGCCATTCTGCCAATACACTTCGCTCAAATCTCTATATATCTTAGTGGATCTCGAATGAATAGAATACTTGGAATTATGAGCTTTATCAAGTATCTTCTACCTTAGTACATCCATATTAGGTACGCACCATCACTCTTGATAACACAAAACACTCCATATCTCCCTTGTGAAAAGACGTCCACTTTCTTATCAACCATCAACTTCTTCAATTCAACCAAGGTAGAATCCATGCCCTTTTTCACCTTAATGTCTTCCACCAAAGATGATTCCACTCTATTAGGTACTAACACACCACCATCATAATAGCCAATCTAACAACCAATCAGGACAAACGGTGCAATTCTTCAACCATTTCTTTATTTCCACTATAAACATGTGACATGTTGCCCATACATACTCTACTAAATGTATCGGTTGTAATGTCATAGATCTTAATCTCAGACCTGAGTCATTTATTGTATGCATATAGGCTTAACTTGATGAATTCTAATGTAATGAGATAAATTTATAGGTATTCAAAGTTAATTACATGTGATTTGGGTCATGAGGTATCTCTTACATCGAGCTAAGACCTAAGGACTCAAATCAAATAAGTTTCGGCATAAATTCAAATAAGGGTCAACTTGAAATGGTCATATATCTTAGAAAGTAATGAATTAATTGACTCACTAAATACCAAACTTTAGGTCTTAGAATTAGCTTTCCAACGCATCTGATTTTGCCTCATTATGAGTTTTAAGTAAAAAGATATAACTATTTTACTGAAGCCTGTTTGGGCTGTCAAAAGGGCAATAATCAGTTTGACCCCCTAATGCATTTGGCGCATCGCTAAATGGGTCATTGAATTGCTTTGTAAAGTTTCAAATATGGTAAAATAAGGGAGGTCTAAAGGTTTCATTCAGTGTACCGTTGAATTGTTCGGCGTACCGTCGAATGGTTTGGCAATGGGATCTCTAGACTGTTAATTTTGCCGATAGGACACTTCAAAATATTAATTTTTGACCTTTTGATGATCCTTATATTATTCCAAGTAGGGGTTTTGACTCATATCACTCCCACAACTCTTGTAAGATATTTTAACCCTAATTCTCTGCCAAATAATCCCCAAAATCCTCCATTGAATTCGAAGATTTCTCAAGAACTTCCTTTGGATATAAAGGACTCAAGTGAAGCCCCAAGCCTTCCTCCATTTTTCCTTTAAGAAACTCTAAGTTTAAGGTATGGGTCCTTCGTTCATAGCGATTCTTTAACCCATGAAGCCAATCCATCTCTTCTTGTCAAATTTCATGATTTTAAGATTTAATACCTTAAGGATTAACTTTATTATACAATATACATATGAATTGAGTTTGGATTCTTCAAGTATTGATTTACTATACATGCAAATATATTGAAAGCCTATTCCATGAATTGATTTATATCCATTGAATCTATTTGTAATGTGAACTATTGAAACTTTGAAAGATTGTACATTTTTAAGCTGGATTTCATGACACCCAAATTGGGGTTTCTACTGCAAGATTAGTGGGCTGAATTGAATGACTTCCAAAGGAGTTGATTTTACTCCTCTCTTTTCTTATACTCTTGAATTGCATGATTTAAGCATATGTACATGTACCCATCATGATTTGACAAAAGCTATGTTACAATTCCTTTAAATTTATAAAGGTTATATGAAAAGACATGTGAATTATGAATATTATAAATGATGAAGGAATATTATGTATGCTATGAGCTAATTAGAATGTTACAAATGATAAATAATAAGAAGCTCTTTCTTTGATATTATGATGTGATGGTTTGATGACCTACTTTTATGATGCTACCATGAGTTATGAAATTATGTAAGCTATGAGTATGTATATGATTTGAGTATTCTATGGGATTGTTTACCTAGCATCAAGTGGACCTTGGTTGGTAGCCATTGTCCCATAACTATGTGCCACCATAGAGTATTATGTGATATCTACTGAAAAGGTCATATCATAAGGTAGAATACATTGTAGCTCCTACTAAAAAGATTATATAGTAAGGTAAGGACATATCTTAATGAATACCAAAAAGGTTATGCCATAAGGTAAACATATCTTGTGACACCTACCAAAAAGGTCATGTCATAAGGTAAGGATATCTTGTGAAATCCTCCGAAAAGGCCATACCATAAGGTAGATATATTTGACAATGTTCTCCCAAAATGTTATATCATAAGGTGAGTGAATGGTTTACCTTGGCAAAGTAGACCACTCCTCTAGATTTCAAGTAGTAACTCACTTGGTCTTATTTGTCGGTTATGGTCTCTTCCCACCAATGTATGGTACGTCATATGATTTTATTATTCTTCATGCATATTTTCACTAAATTATTGATCATTCATGTCATATTGATCTTATCCATTCATTATGAATATGCATATTGTTTAAATTGTGGGTTATGTTTCCTTGTTACATTTCACCATACATACTTAGTGCATTCTAAGTACTAATGCATATTTTCTTTGCCCACATGATATAACTATGTAGGGATCAGAGCTCCTATTCATCCTCCTCCTCCACTGGCTAGCCTGATCAGTTGAACACTACTATTGTTGAGTCCTCCACTACAGGGATAATATCCACTTTATATTCATATTTTTTAAAGACTTTTCTATTTTGGATACTTATCTTTTGAGGGTGAGCCCATGAGATGTCTTGGCCTCTATTCCTATCATATTAGAGGTTTTATTGGATATAGATATTTGTGTATTGAGCTCGAATCCTATTATGTTAATGTAATTATGAAAGGCTTCCTTTAGTCCCTTTCTCCTTCTATGCTTGTTGTATGTTGATGATGAGATGGAAGTCCCAAGTTTCTATATCATCCCCATAGCGTGGGAAATACTTACATGCACCTTAGACTTTATTTGATATGTGATTCATGATAATCTTCTTCCTTACAACATCTCCATAACTTGAGTCCAAAGTCTCACTTCCCATAAAATTATTTGTTACTTGTTTATTTCTTAATTATTCTTCTGCAACCAAGGATGTGCAAATGGTATGTTAAGAGGCTTGTTTGTGTTGCCTTCGGGCTACCCATTTGTCGTGTCATATCTAATCCCTAGTCTTGGGGTCATAAAAATCATGGTATCAAAGCACTATGTTTATAAATAGTCCTCGTAAATCCAACATACCGCGTCAAGTAGAATTTTGTTCATGGTTATGAAGAGCGCTACAACTATGAATAGGAGCCTATAAGGCATTCTTCTTCAAAATCTATGTCGTGCTATAGAATTAAATCAAGATTTCATTTCCTAACGGATGGTCTTTTTCTCTTCTAGATCATGCCGCCAAGGAGAATGCCACAAAGAGCTCCTACACCCGAGGGTGATCTGGCCCCTTGGGTTCCTCAAGCTCCCCAAGGAGAGGAAGAGGTCATGCATGCCGAAAATCGGTGTGTCATTTTTTTGTTGGCATAAGTCATGACCAACCAATTCAACCAGGGAGCCCAAGCTCCTTATGCTCCCATCCCGACTTCAAGAGTGAGAGACTTTATTAGAATGAAACTGCTGGAGTTTTATGAATCCAGAATAGAAGAGGACCCCCAAGAATTCATTAATGGGATATATAAAGTGTTTGCTATTATGGGGGTGAGTTAAGAGGATAAGGTGGAACTTGAAGCCTATAAACTCAAGGGCCTTGCACAAATTTGGTTTTCCTAATGGAAGAAAGTGAGGGAGAATAATGGTCCTATTCCATGAGAGGAATTTAAGGCTGCCATCCTCAATCATTTCTTCCCTATTAAATTGAGAGAGAAAAAAGTGATGAAGTTCTTGAATCACAAACAAGTCTCCATGAGTGTAAGGGAGTATTCCTTTAAGTTCAACAAGCTCTTAAATATGCTCTTCACATGGTTGCCGACTCTAGGGCAAGGATGAACAAGTTTGTGTTGGGGGTATACGACTTGGTGAATGAAGTATGTCATACCACCATGCTTGTGGGTGATTTAAACTTGTCTCGACTTATGAATTATGTCGAACAACATGAAGGGGAGAAACTTCAAAAGAGGAGGAGTGGGGAGCCCAAGAGGGTTCAGTATGATGGTGGGTTTTCAAAGCACTAAGGGTGGTTGTTTCCAACAAAGACACAAATTCTAAGGACAAGGGTCCTCCAATTCTCAAAACCAAAGATTTGCTAATGATAGGGTGCCTAACCCTAAGGATCAATGTGGAAATAATGGGGTGACTCATTCTAGGTGCCCAAAATATGGGAAAAATTATGGTGGTACATGTTGGAGGAACACAGTGCATGTTTTTGGTGTGGAAATATGTGCCATAAAATTATTGATTGACTATATGCTCAAAACAAGGGTAAAGATGGTCATCCTCAAGGGAAAGATTCTCATTTTTATCAAAGAGCACAAGGTGGAAAACAAGGGGGTGCTCCATGTCACAATCGATTCTATGCTTTTCAAGGGAGGCAAGGAGTCGATGAGGTGCCCGATGCTGTTATCAGTATGTTAAAGGTTTATGATTTTGGTGTATATGCTTTATTGGATCTCGGAGCCACTCTTTCTTTCATTACTCTTTTTGTTTCTAGTAAGCTTCATGCGTGTCCCGAATTATTATGTGAAACCTTGAGGTGTCTACACTTATTGGTGAGTCCATTATTGCTAGAAGGGTCTATAGGGATTGTCCCGTTTCCATATTGCATAGAGTCATGCCTTGTGATTTTGTTGAACTTTGCATGGTAGATTTTAATACCATTCTTGGGATGGATTGGTTACATCCATAACATTCTTCCATTGATAGTAGAACCCACAAGGTTAAGTTTTAATTTTCCAATGAGCCCGTCTTTGAATAGGAAGGTCATAATTCAATGGTTAAGGGTAGGTTCATTTTTTGTCTTAAGGGCCACGAATTTATTTTCAGGGGTTGTATTTACCATCTTATAAGGGTTAAGGATGTTGAGTCTAAAGTCCCTCCTATTGAGTCAGTTCTAGTGGTCAATGATTTTCTTGATATC
Source organism: Solanum aculeatissimum (assembly GCA_038996855.1). Classification (NCBI taxonomy): domain Eukaryota; kingdom Viridiplantae; phylum Streptophyta; class Magnoliopsida; order Solanales; family Solanaceae; genus Solanum; species Solanum aculeatissimum. The sequence goes on from JBCEWC010017058.1 coordinate 9,096, forward strand.
TTTCTTGATGAGCTCTTTGGTGTTCCTCCCAAAAGAGAAATAGAATTTGGTATAAACCTCCTCCCCGATACACAACCCATTTTCATTCCCCCTTTACGTATGACCCTAGTGGAATTAAAGGACCAATTGAGGGATTTATTGGAGAAGGGCTCATAAGGCCTAGCAAGTCACCTTGGGGTGCACTGATGTTGTTTGTAAGGAAGAAAAATGGATCTCTTAGAATGTGCATCGATTACAAACAACTCAATAAGGTCACCATCAAGTACAAGTGTCCCTTTCCAGTCATAGATGACCTATTTGATCAACTACAAAGGGCTAGTGATATTTCTAAGATTGATCTCCAGTCCGAATACTATCAAATGAGGGTAAGGGGGTGTGATTCTCAAAATAGATTTTTTGACTAGATATGGGCACTTTGAATTTGTTGTGATATTATTTGGATTAACTAATGCACCGACGATATTTATAGCTCTTATCAATAGGGTCTTTAAATCCTATCATGATATGTGTGTGGTTGTATTCATTGATGATATTTTGGTTTACTTTCGAAGTGAAGAAGAGCATGTAAATTATTTGAGTGTAGTGTTGCAAACTTTGAGGGATGGGAGGTTGTTTACTAAACTTGATAAATGTGATTTTTTGTTGAAAGAAGTAGAATTCCTAGGGCATGTGGTGTCGGGTGATGGGATTAAAGTGGACCCTAAGAAATCAGAAGTGATAAGAAATTGGCCTAGGCCCTTGACTCCAACGGATATTAGGAGTTTCTTAGGCTTAATAGGGTGCTACCAGAGGTTTGTGAATGGTTTCTCCTCCATTTCTTCCCATTTGTAAAAATTGACACAAAAGAAGGCAAAATTTATTTGGACCGATGAGTGTGAAAAGAGTTTTCAAACTTTGGAACACAAGAATATATATGTTCCTATTTTGGCTTTACTTGAAGAGTTAGAAGGGTTTCTGGTTTATTGTGATGCTTCAAGGGTTGGTTTGGGGTATGCATTAATGCAAAGTGTCAAGGTCATAGCCTATGCTTCTAGGCAACTAAAGTTGAATGAACATAACTATCCCACCCATGATCTTGAATTAGCTATTGTGGTGTTTACTTTTAAAAATATGGTGTCATTATTTATATGGGGTTCACATGGATGTGTTCACCGATCACAAGAGTCTCCAATGTGTGTTCACACAAAGGGATCATAATTTAGGCAAAGAAGGTGGATGAAACTCCTCAAGGATTATAATATGAGTATGCATTATCATCCTGGTAAGGCTAATGCTATGGCCGATGCTCTAAGTAGAGTGTCCATGGAGATAATATCTCGTATTGATAATGGCAAGAAGGAATTGGCCAAAGAAGTTCATCGGTTATCTAGGTTGGGTGTTAGATTGAATAAAGTTAAAAATGGGGGTGTTGTGGTTGTTGATAGGTCCAAATCTTCTTTGATTGAAGAGGTCAAATACAAACAAGACCTTGACCCTATTTTGATAGATTTAAAAGCTTTGCTGAAGTGTGGTAAGGTGGAGGTTTTCTCCCAATGGGTAGATAGTGTCCTTGGATATTAAGGTAGGTTGTTGTGCCTAATGTTGATGAATTGAGGGGCATGATTTTGAAGAATCACAGATCTACAAAATGTATAGAGATTAGAGGGAAGTGTATTGGTAGGGTGGTATGAAAAGAGATTTTCCAAGTTTGTAGCTGGTTGTCACAATTGCCAATAAGTCAAAGCCGAACATCAAAGGTCATGTGGCCTAGCCCAAGACAGAGATTCTCACATGGAAGTGGAAAAAGATCAACATGGATTTTGTTATTGGTTTTACATGGAATAGAAATCACTTTGACTTTATTTGGATTATTGTTGATAGGATGACAAAATTGGCTCACTTCCCACCGGTTAAAACAACTTATGGTACCGAAGATTATGCCAAGCTATAAATTCATGAGTTGGTTAGATTGTATGGGGTACAATTGTCTATTAGTTTGGATGGTTGTGCTCAATTAACTTTCAATTTTTGTAGATCCTTCCAAAAGGGTCTTGGTACAAAGGTTAAGCTTAACACGACCTTTCATCCTCAAATGGATGGTCAAGACGAGAGGATCATTCAAACTCTTGAGGATATTCTTAGGGCTTGCGTTTTGGAGTTTAAGGGTAGTTGGGGTGAACCTCTTCCACTTATCAAGTTTGCTTCAACATTTCTATCAGTCTAGCATTGGAATAGATCCCTTTGAAGCTTTATATGATAGACATTATAGGTCCCTGGTTAGGTGGTTTAATATAAGGGAAATGGCTTTATTATGGCCCAATTTTGTCACGGAGGCTTTGGAAAAGGTGGGATTGATAAGAGAGAGATTGAAGATGGCTCAAAGTAAGCAAAAGTCCTACTCTGATGTGAGGAGGAGGGATCATGAATTTAGTCTTGATGATTGGGCGTATTTGAAGGTCTCACCCATAAAGAGAGTGGTCCAATTTGGTAAGAAGTAAAAGTTGAGCCCAAGGTTTATAGGTCCTTATAGAATTTTGAGGAGAATTGATAAGGTTGCGTATGAATTGGAGTTGCCTATGGAAATGAGTACGTGTCATGACCCGGATAGGGGGCCTAGATGTGACATGGTGAAGGAGGACCCGAAGACCCTCGATCAAGCCATCATAACATCATTACACACATCATCGGTTTGGAAGCGCGGAAACTAAACACATAGCACATAAGTTCTAGGGGATTGGGGACTAGGAACTCAAGCTATGGGAACAATAACGGGAATGAGATAAGCATGATTGCACATAACACATAGCAATAATCTCTAAGGACAAGGGGAAATAGGATAACACTATGGGGGCACACTGGGATTATGGGGCTTTCCACATAAAAACATAGTCGTTCAAATCCCCAACATTCATATCATAGACATAATAAATGACACTTCTCATAATCAAGACCAATAAGCCAAGTTCCCATAAGTATAATAAGAGAGACATGATCATAAGCCAAGCCAAGTAGCATAATATAATATAACCAAAGGTTCAACATACAAGTCAAACGTACAAGAGTATAGATTTATCCAACAATGCCTCTACATAGATGAGCGGGGCCTCGACAAGTTTGAGACTCACCCTCAAGACATAATAGAATAGATAACATAACATAAAAGCTAGAATAGACGGTGGCTATTGCCCTTGAACAAAAGGACTCACCACTAGTAAGTCTTCAACAAGTGATCAAGCATCGCCTGGTAGAATGTAGATGTCACCCTCTGTCCCTACATGGTCAGAACATGTAGATAAGAATATGGGTTAGCATAATAAAGTACTAAGTATGCGGGCATGCAATGCATATGACAAGTGAAGTATGACCGAGAAATATGTCAAGGGGAAAAGTATACGAAAGAAATGCCCGTAGCCAAAGAATAGTATACCAATATGCTATGCCATGATGCATGAAATGCAAATCCTAGATTCATATATAGCGGGGATGTAACCTCAATTGACAACATGGGTGACCCGAACGAGCCACTACCCGGATCCAGCCTACTTGCCAAGTAGAGACTATGACACCTTTAAACAAGGGATAAACATGACATGAAATCCCTTTCAGAGATTTATATACCCATGGTGGCACATGGTTTGATGGAATAGGCGGGGTCTTG
>JBCEWC010017059.1:0-12732 GCA_038996855.1 Solanum aculeatissimum
CTATGATGGCTTGATCAAGGACTTTCGGGTTCTCCTTCGCCATGTCACATCTAGGCCCCCTATCCGGGTCGTGACATTAACCTTGAGATGATGGAAATAACTATAAAGCATAATGATAATAAGAGTTCGGGATAGATTATAATCAAGATGCAATCATATGATAAGGTTTTTTGATTGAGTGAATTCAGTATGGTAAACTCAATTTGTAGTTATCAAAATTTACGTTGGCTACTATTTAATGAGTAACGTGATCATAAGAAAAGATGTAAAATATGTTGAGATACTGCTTCAATAGAATTGAAAAGAGCTAGAGTCATAAATTAATAAATTAGTGAGATGTAGGACATTCACTCGGATGATAAAGGTCAAAATGTATCTTTCGAGGGAGTAGAGAATTGAATTTAAAGCCATATGATTTCATTTGTTTTGCTTTAGTTATTGTGATAGTGTTATGTATCATTCATCTGGATTAGAAAAACTATCGAGTAATATTTGAAAAACAATATCTATATATATAAGTGCGTCTTGAATATGATAATAAGCTATTTTTGTGATTTTGAGGATGGTAATTAGTACATTAAATTTATTTTATATGGGATATGGTAAGGTTGATAAAGAGGTGATCAATAAAAAGTTAAGACACATGAGTTAAAGATCTCTAGTTATGTGCTAATATCAAAAGATATAGGAAGTAGGGTACAAGTTAAAATAAAGATTCAAGTTTTCATTGTTAGTCTACATTTTTGATAGTATATTTGTCAAGATATGAACTTGTAAGATAAGACATAATTGATAGCAATGAGTATTTAGTATTTGGAAGAACTTCTATGTGGTTTGGGCCATAAATTTAATTATTATTAATTTTTGTTTTATTGTTGAAGGATCTAAAGAAGTGTTCCACTTAAATTTTGACTTATAACATGAGATAAAATGCCCTGTGTTGTTGGTCAGAAAATCAAGTTGATAAGTGAATTAGTAATAAGAATCTAATATATTGAGGAGTTCAGGTTATCTAATATTTGTGTCATACAAAGAATCTAACAAAGGTGAAGGCCAATAAGACCTCCCGTATGGACCTTTGGTTGAGAATTAAAGGTTTTACTAATTTTTGCCTTTGAGCTCAGATATGACCATGAAAGGTGTACTTGTTCAACACAAATTTACTAGAATTTTATTAGTGACTTTTATGACGATTGAGTTTTGATTCGAGTGACAAATAATGATGTTTGAAATATTCTACATTTTTATATTGGTCTAGATTGTTCAATTATGATAGATGACTTATGGGGGCGCTGCGATATAGACCTATAGCTCTACATGATTATCGAGGATTTTGAGAGGGTTGAAATTACTTTGTTAATGGGACGATATGAATTATTGTGATGCATTACATAGACACTTGATGATGACTAGAGGTTATGTGCTTATGATATGCTTAATTATTAAGGTGACCAATAAACTCTCTAAGTTTTGGCATGAGGTATATAATAATTTGAATGATAGTTGAAATTTGGTATGTGAGTCATTGCATGAAATTGACTTTAGTTATAATTAAATAATTTTACCCCGATGAGAAAAGTATTATCAAATTTCAAGATAACTCTATCAACTTTGTGAGTGATATATATCTGTAAGAAATGCTTAAATGAAAAGAGAGAAAGTCATAGTTTGAAATATTTGAAGGTGATAAGGTGTTGCTAAAAAGACTTAGATACTAGTAACAATTCGTGAGAATGGTAAATGAACAGTACGGTTATGATGTTTTTTTTGGATCAAACATTTTGATTGTGAGTAGATAAAAAAAAATGGGGTCAGATGAATGAAAATGTTTGATAGAGGCACTATGAGAGGAGTATCTTGTATCATTCGACTTTGATTCCATGCATTTTTATGTTTTAGAGTAATACTCCCTGTCTACTTCCACACATGTCCTCACTTTTGTAGACGAATCCTTAGTGGTAGATTGGGTGAACCGATCCTGCAATTTTCTCTTAGTAAGATAGGATGTTTGTGTAGACCTGATTATTTCAATTATGACAGATTTAGTATTTTTTGGGATAGTTGAAGTATACAAGTGGTTCTGCACACACAAATTTACTTATGTGAATTTATAGAAGAACTACCATGAATACTTATAGTTGTCCAACAGTCTTAAGATTCATTTGGTCATTGAGATTATGTTCTGACTATGCATGATTGAATATGAGACATGTTAGGTCTAGCACCATCACTCTGAAGGGTTATTTATAGTCACTGCTCTTGATCTATTATTTTGATAATGTTGGTAGAGGTTTATGTGTTTGGGCGTATCCCTCACTAAGTGGTTACTTGATCATTCTCTTTGTTGGGTTAGAAAAAAAATGACTTTCAATGATGAGTATTCAATGTCTAAAGATCACATTTTATAACTTAAACTCGTGGTAAGATTTGATTGGGAGAATGAAATCTCAACAAGATCCATGATGATTTGTGCATTGGGAGTGTGGGATGGTTGATTTAGGTTTGCTTTTGATTATGATCGGTATTGATTTAGAATTTTATCGTGGTTATATGAGAAAAGATTCATCCTAATTATTGAGTTATGGTTTAGTGGATTGCCATTCCGATTGGGTTCATGGGTTAGTCTGTGGCTTAAAAATCACTCCTAAATTATAGATTTACCAAAGTACAATTCAAAATTTTAGTTTTTAATAGTTGAATTTCGATGGAAAAGTCTTAAAGAGAAGCTAACTTGGAGAGACGAATACTAACTTGGGAAGATCATAATTCAAACATTTGGTAATGTCGATCACTCTTCCTTCTCCTTTTTTATGTTTGAGGACGAACATGATTTTTAGTGGTGAATAATGTAATGACCCGTTAGGTCATTTTAAAAATAAATTTTCCCTCTTTTATAAAATATTCTTTTCGTAAATTTAAATTGAAAATTTTGAACTATTCGATAATTATGGTTACTTAGTTGGCGGTTAATTTTAGATAATTAATGGATTAAATTGATAATTTATTTAATTTCGTATATCATTTGGCCCATAATTATTAAATAGAATTAGTAAAATTTGTTAATTTTAATACTTAATTATATTTTAAAAAAAAGGAAGAAGAAGAAAGAACAAATTAATAAAGGAAAAAGAAATAAATTAAAATAAAAAGAAAAATATAAAAATAAAAGGGCTGCTATCAACAGCCAAAAGAAATGAAAAAAAGATATATGCACGAAAAGAGAAGCAAAAACAACGAAAACACAGAAGAAAGAAACGACGCGGGGGAGAAAAAGAAAGGAAAATAAGAGAGGAAAAATTAGGATTTTCATCCTAAATCATCAAAGTAATCATTCTCGTCCTTTCTATTAAGTTTTTATTTAATTATGAATAGATTTTTGTTGTAGAAACGTGTATAATTTATGAAAATATAGCCTAGGGTTCTTAGAATAGAATCTTGATTTGGGTGTCGAATAGTGATCCGGTTTAGCTGAAATTTGACTTACAAGTTTATTTTACTATGGATAAATATATATTTTTTAAAAAAATTTGATTCGAATTCGAGGGCTCGAGGTGACTTTTTGACCCGATTTTTGAACCAAAAAATAAATATAGCAATATGGTTGTCATTGGATTCATATTCTTACGTAGATGATGTATTTGAATAGATTTTGACCATCCAGAAGCATCATAAAAGTGTCAAGTTTTGGAGCGATAATTTACTTAATTGAGGCAAGTGAATTTCTTGACTCTTGTTAAGTATATACATACGTGTATTTTCCTTGTTGGTTGTGTTTAAAGTAAGGGGACTTGGTGATAGATTGATTGGTGCTTGTCGAATAACCTTCATGATTAAAAAGGGATAATAAAAGACAACTTATTTATATATAGATATGTGGTATGTCGAGAATTATTTGGAAGGTTTATTGATTTATTGTTGATATTGTATTATGATTGTGTGGTTGTAAACTGTACATCGTTAGAAAAATTGGCATTTCCTCATTATCTATATGAACATATCTAATTGCATTTATTCTGAGACAAGATTGTGACAAGTTATGAGAATTGTAGAAAAGTAAGTAACTAAAGAGGATGTACCATTTCGAGGGACGTGTCGCACGCCGCGACGGTTACTATTATTTGAGTGTGGTTTCACACGCCATGACAGATACAATGATTCGATGGTCATGTTGCATGCAGTGAAAGATACTATGATTCGAGGGTCGTGTTGCACGCCATGATGGATACTATGATTCGAGGGTCGTGTCGCTCGCCGCGATGGATGCTTGGACTAAAACTCCCCCATGGGTCCCGGACTGAGAGAGAGTGGGTGTGTATCAGTAGGTCAAACATGAATCATTATGCTTGACATTGCATTGCATTACACATCTTTATCATTTATGAACTTGTGTGTGCCTATTTATGAAACTTGTGATGAATGTACTTGATCCTTATGTTGTAGATCTATAAATACTAGTGTGGATATTGAGCTATATGCTAAGTACTTTGTGAATTGTTAGATTGGGATGATTTTTATGCAGATTGTAGTTGTGGAGGTTTGGTTGGAGAGTTAGGAGTACCCATATTCTGTATTACTTGACTTTGCATTTAGGAGTTCACTTGCTGAGTACCGTGTGTTTGGTACTCACCCCCTTACTTCTACATTTTTTTAGGTTATGCTCTTGGATCTTTGTGATATTCTCTCTTCTCTTCTTATCCGAGGCTTTTCTATGGAGATTATTGAGGTAGCTATCTGCCATTCCAGCGAGTCCTCGTTGTCCTATTTATGATCTTGTTCTACTTTAGAGACAACATCATTTGAGACTTGTATTTTCTTTCAAATCCATTGTAACACATTAGATGCTTGTGCACGTGACAACCAGATTTCAGAATTATTTTTAATTAAGTTGACTTATTATCCGCAGTTAAACCTTTATTTTTATTATCTCTTCTGCATTTTATCGTTGTAATTGAGTTTTTGGCTGACATATCTTGGTGGGAATAAGACGAGTGCCACACACCCATTTTTAGATCGTGACACTTTCTCATAGCTAATGTTTCAGCCGAGGTTGTACAAACTACATCTGTGGTACTTGGATTAAGGAGAACCTTATAACTAAAACCAAAAGAAGAAAGAATCAGAAAATGCCAAAAGAAAGAAAATTTTAACCTTCCTTCTATGAAAAGTACTAGACTTTGTTATTAAATCATGTTCAACAAATTAAATTACTCAATGAAAGGAACGAACAAGGCAGAATCTCTTGACCATCAATTTTAGCACGGTTCGTATTTGTCAGAACGAATTTCTATCCCATGAATGAGTCCGTCTGAAAGAGACTTTTCAAAGTCCCAAAATATGTTATCTTCCAAAACTCGAAAAAAGAGATGGAGGTTCTAGGTAGGTACTAGACAAAAATGTTATTCAATACTTATAAGTAGAAGAGAAGTGGAGGAACGATGATTTTCTATTCAACTTTTGGCGTACCACCAAAATGGCTAGATTACATGACCATTTAAAGGTGAATTCATCCATGTATCTAGCCTAGCATACATATATCATAATTAAAACTTCACAACCTCCAAGTTCATAAATACACCTAACTAGACTTAATCTAGACTTTTTCACCAATTCATGTACCTCCTAGTACATTAATCTACTAGTTCATGAACTAAATTAAATATGATGTGAACACACTAAATAATGTGAACAAGTTTATTTTTCAATATCCCCTCTTAAACTTGATTCACTACTCCAAGAGTTATCCACAACTTCTGAAAAATATCAATCTTCAATGGCTTGGTGAAAATATTTGCAACTTGGTCTTGAGATTTCACAAACTCAAGCTCGAAATCTTTCCTCGGTATACAATCTCTAATCAAATGAAACTTAGTATCAATATATTTGCTCCTTTCATGAAATATCAGGTTCTTGGCCAACGCAATGGCTGATATGTTATTAATAGAAATCTTTGTTGCATCTTCTTGTTGTTGGTAAAGTTCTTTCAACAAGCTCCTTATCCAAATTGCATGAAAAACACAAGAAGAAGTTGCTACATATTCTTCTTCACATGTTGACAAAGGCACAATTGGTTGTTTCTTGGAATTCCATGTAAATGTAGAATTCCCAATGAAGAAAACAAACCTGGTAGTACTTTTTCGATTATCAACATCACCAACCCAATCACTATCACAATAGTCAACAAGATTGAAGCCCTTGGAAGATGAATAAAAAATTCCATAATCAAGTATACCTCTATTGTACAGGGGTATTCTTTTGGTTGCTTTTAACTTAGAAGTTGTTGGACCAAAAAGCATATCAAGTCTTGCAGGAGTTAAATACCTTAGGCTTCCAACAAGATTCTTGAGATATAAGAAATTGATGTTTTCTCCATCTTCATGCTTGGACAATTTAATTCCACAATCCACGGAGGTGCTAACAGGCTTGCAATTCTCCATCTCAAATTTCTTGAGAATCTCCTTTGCATATTACCCTGAAAAATAAATATGTCATCATTCTTCTGCTCCACATTAATGCCAAGATAGTATGACATTAGTCCAATATTTGTCATCTCAAATTCTCTTATCATTGACTTCTTGAATGTTTCAAACATTTTTGGATTATTTTTTGTCAAGATTGAATCATCCACGTACAAACAAACAAGTAATGTGTCACCACTTTCATTAAATTTTACATAGAGTGCATGCTCATCTGATCATTTTAAAAGATCATTGACATGAAAGTATTTGTCAATTCTACAATTCCATGCTCTGGAGCTTGTTTCAGCCATAAAAGGCCTTCTTCAATTTCAATACTTTATCTTTACCTCCTTCAACCTTATAGCCCAAAGGTTGATCAATGTATACATCTTCCTCCAAAATCCCATTCAAGAAAGCCGACTTACCATCCATTTGATGAATTTTCCACTGATTCTGAGCTGCCAAAGAAATAATCAAGCGAATTGTCTCAAAACGAGCAACTGGTGCAAGCACCTCATCATAATCAATACCAACCTTTTTCTTATAGCCTTTTGCTACCAATATTGCTTTATACCTCTCTATTTCACCTTGGGAATTTTTCTTTAGTTAATAAATCCATTTGACTCTAGTGGTGCTTTTTTCTTTTGAAAGTTTTGCCAACTCCCAAGTATCATTCTTCTTGATTGTCCTACTTTCTTCATCCATCGTGGCTCTCCATTTTGAATTACCAGCAGCATCTTCATAACTTACAGACTCACTGTCCACAAATAAACAAAAGTGAGTTAAGTCACATAAAGTTTCTGTAAGTTCTTCAGTTGTGTCATTCAAGTCTGAAGACTTCTAGACTTTCGAGGTATACTGTTTGAACTTGACTCTCCAACTTCTTGAACTTGTGATAAAGGTTTTGTAGGTGGCGCAGTAGGCTGCTACACAACTTCTTCATCAAGTTCATCAACAATTAATGGACTAAAAGAGTAATCATGCTCTTTAGATCTCCATTCCCAAGCACTATCTTTATCAACTTCTTCATCTCTTCTTACGATAACGTTGCCATTTCTTAGGTTATATAAATTATAACCTTTAGATCTTTGTGTATAACCAATAAAAACATACCTTTTACTTTTTTAATCAAGATTAGAGCTTTTCTCATCTGACATATGTACATAAACAATGCTTTCAAACACTCGCAAGTGAGCAACTTTTGGTTTGCAACCTCTCCAAACCTCTTACGGTGTTTTGCCACGAACACTTTTGGTGTGACATCGATTAGATAAAGACATTGCACAAGTAACTTTTTTATCCCAAAATTCTTAGGCAAATTTTTGCTCTTCAACATACTTCTTGCCATGCTAAGAATATTTTGATTCTTCCTCTCCGCCACACCATTTTGTTGAGGCAATCTTGGAATGGTAAAAAAATGACGTATTTCATTTTTGTCACAAAAAACCTTGGATTCTTTTAAAGTGAATTCTCCACCATTATCAGACTGAAGTGACTTTATTTGGTATCCACTTTTGTTGTCCACTATGCGCTTAATATTCTTGAAGTTTTCAAATACCTCGGATTTTTTCTTCAAAAAATACACTCAAGTTTTTCGAGAATAATCATCAACAAAGAGAAGGAAATAATTACTTTTACCAAGTGAGGTTGGCTTGATAAATCCTCACACTTCCGTATGAATCAATTCTAAAGGATACCATGCACTTATCAATGACTCTTTGGGAAAACCTTTTCTTCACTTCTTTCTAAAAAGACATCCTTCGCAAAGGATGGTTAATTGTTGGCAACCCTTTCACCATATTTTCTTTTTTCATCAATCTTAGACTATCAATGTTTAAATGGCCAAATCTCATATGCCAAAGCCAAGATGAATTTTTGACACATGAAAATAAGTACCTTGGTACATCACTTTGAAGATTTAACACAATCATTTTATTTTTAGCCATGGGAAGTTTGGCTAACAATCTTTCATTTTCATCTTTCATTGTCAACATTTTCTCTTTCAAATGAATGTCATAATTTTTCTCCAAAAGTTGTCCCAAACTCAGGATATTATTTTTCATCTCTGATATATACATGACATTGGGGATAAATTTATGACTTCCATCTTTCAAACAAATTAAAATTGTGCATTTTCCCTCGATATGAACTTTTGAAGAGTCTGCAAGAGTGATGTTGCCACCATTAAATTTCTCAATCTACGCAAATAAATGTTGCTTCCTGCAAATATGACTACTTACACCAGAATCAAGGTAGCATTTATATTTTTCTACATTTTCTTCTTCTTTACATGCCATGAGTAAAGTGTCATCTTCATCTTTATTTTTTCTCTCCACAAAATTATTTATCTCCTCTAAATTATTTTTATATTCCCACGAAAAATGACCATATTTATGACCAATATAACACTCAATATTTTATTTGTCATACCTTCCTTGATTTGACCTCCATCCTCTACCTCTTTTGCGGCCTCTTTCTTGGTTGGAGTCTTGACTTCTTTTTTCTTTGGTTGTAGGTCAACTACCACCTCTACCACAACATCTTCCATACACATGACCTCTTTGTTGTGAGTCACACCTTTCATCTTTCTCCTTCAATAAAATCTTCGCTTGCAAAGCTTGTTCAACCAACATTTGTTTCTATTTTATAAAACTTTCTTGATGTGCTTGCAAAGAACCTGTGAGTTCTTCTATGGTCACGTAGTCCAAGACCTTGGACTCTTCAATAGCTACAACAATATAATTTAAGTTTAAATCTAGGGATCATAATACTTTTACGACCCTATCATCCTTCAACACTTAGCCATATCTCTTCATTTGATTGACAACTGCCAAAACCCTTGAGATATAATCTGAAATTGATTCAGATTCCTTCATTAGCAGTGATTCAAATTCTCCACTTAAGGTATGGAGACAAACCTTTTTCACCTTGTCTAAACATTTAAAGGGTTTGGAGAATATCCCATGCTTGCTTGGAGTTGTTGTCTCTCAAACACACCATCTCAGATACCAAATGTTGAAAATTGAGGAGAGCAAGGCAACACAAATATTACTCATTATTCAATACTTAAAAGTAGAAGAGAAGTGGAGGAAAACAAATTCTATTCAACTTTTTGCTTACCACAAAATGGCTAAATTACATGACTATTTATAAGTAAATTTATCCATGTATCTAGCCTAGCTTACATGTATCATAATTAATACTTCACATCCTCCAAGTTCATGAATACACCTAATTAGATTTAATCTAGACTTTTCCACAAATTCATGTATCTCCTAATACATTAATTTACTAGTTCATGAATTTAATTAAATATGATGTGAACACTCTAAAAAATGTGAACAAGATTAATTTTCAACAATAACAAGGTAGATCATCCTTGATAAAGACAAATGCAAAGAACGAGGCTTATGACTATGCCTAAATTCTACAGTTTGCCAAGATAGAGAGGTTCCTTTGGTGGTTCTAAAATTTAGGCATTTTAAACTTTTTTCATCAATACCTTCGAGGAACAAGGAAATACTAAATTGAGAAATAATATAAGCAAGATGCGGTGGTAAATTCCTTTTTCCTAGATTCTTTAGCTTTTCTGAATTTCCAGAGTAGAGATCTTGTAATAGCAAAATTTTCATTTTTAGGCAAGTCAATGGAACAAATTCCAGAAAAAAGATTACTATTTTTATTCTTCTTGCTAGCTCTAAAAGGTGCTTTTAATGTGGAAACTTGATCATGATGCTTCTAAATCATTAATGTATAAAGAAGAATGTATAGTTTGCAGCAGTTCTGTTAATATCAGTTAGATATCCAATTCACTACTTGAAACTCAAGTAGGATGCCAAATCAATTAAAACTGGCATAATAAGAATCATGATGCCTACAGTTTAGATGGTAACAACCGCCAACTTCTATCATCATCTTCTTCCATTATGTTAAAGAGGTCCATGCTGTTTCAATTGACTTTTGTGACAAAGCTAAGACATGAACGATTGATAGAGAAGATTAGCAATCAAAGATTATAAGAGCACTTTCATACACTAAATATTCCATAGCCTATCCAACTACTAGAAACAATATATCGCAATACCAATTTTTGACTATTTGTAGGTTATCTTTATTTTATGACAAGTCCGAACGATTGTCGACCACCAGATCTGCTGGTCTGCAATAGTCGCCCCAACCCACTAGCACGAACACGAATTTACCTAAGGAACATCAAAGGGAAAACCGGATCAACAAAAAGATAAGCCCAAATTTCAATGATATACAAAGATATGGGGATATGGAGATAGCTTATTAATTTAATTTCAACTTCATAAATACATAGAGAGAGGATTATCTTTTTGAACAGTTTGTCGGTCTTATATCTATGAGACATTTAAAAATGATTGAACAAATCCCTCACCATCATCATATGCTCGACAATTTGGGAACTGCATGAAGAATTCATTTGACAGATGGTTGGCGTATACAACGTTCTTGCCCATAACTAATGCTTCAGCCGAGGTTGTACAAATTACAACTGTGGTACTTGGATTAAGGAGAACCTTATAACTAAAAACAAAAAGAAGAATGAATCAGAGAATGCCAAAAGAAAGAAAATACTAAGCTCCCTGCTATGAAAAGTACTAGACTTTGTTATTAAAACATGTTCAACAAATTAAATTATTCAATGAAAGGAACCAACAGGACAAAATCTATTGACCATCAATTTTAGCATGGCTCGTATTTGTCATTAAGAATTTCTGTCCCATGAATGAGTCCATCTCAAAGAGACTTTTCCATGCCCCAAAATATGTCATCTTCCACATCTAGAAAAAAGAGATGGAGGTTCTAGGTAGGTTTTAACCAACATTTGAGAGAGCCTACGCTACAAAGTAAGGTCCAAATTATTCTTTAAGAAGATAAAAGTATCCACGGACTAGCTAAATCATTAATGTATATCCAAATGTCACAAAAAATAATAATCAAACTAATCTTCACACCGGATGTGAGAGACCAGACACATTTACGTTGACCTTACCACTACCTCATAGAGATAAAGAGGTTGTTTCGGAAGACCCTCGTCTAAAACTTATCAAGTCCCAAAAGCAAAGGATATTAGGTATGAAAGAAAGAAACTAAAGTGGAAATAAAATGACAATATATAAAATACAATAAAAGTAACAGATATAGGTCGGACAATAACAACACAAGATATAAAGACATGACTGTAACAACCCGAATTTTTTTGAAATCTACTTATGGTTGGCATTCTATGATGTACTACAAGCCATGGTTGAGTTTTCCTAGCCACGGGTTAAGTTTAAGTAGCCGAATGCAAATTGGGCTAGAAAGAGGCCTAGAGGGACAATTTGGATAGTCAACTTCAAACAGTCATAACTTTTGATGTGGGATAAACCATGTGCACTACCACATATAAAATTGAATATCTTTGAGTTATATTTGCAAAAAAAGTGGTTTCACTCAATTTTAATATCGTATGAGGGAGATATGGCCCAAACAGTGAGACTGTCTAAAATTCGGAAGCTATTGGAGATAGGCTCGTAAACATGGCCAAGGACATTTGCACGGACCGTTAAACTTTGAACAATCCATCTAGTGTCTCGTGTAATATTCCAGTGAGTTTGGGGTGGCTTGGAAGCACCCCTAAGATAAGTGTAGGTTGACGGGACCTTTAACGGGTCGTTTGGCACTTAACGAGCCGTCCACTGTCCCGTGAAGTTGGACAGTGGCTAGGCCAAGGCTTGGGCATGATTTTTGATTTTAAGGGAGGTTATACAGTAGGTGACATGGGTCGTCTCACCTTAGAGGGTCTGTTTGGTTCTCGTCAAACGTAACAGAAAGTCCTCCGAGAGTTCGCGCATAGATTTGGCTAAGTTCTTCTTGACGGCATGGTAAATGGTCCGTTAGACTGTTGACGGCCCGTGAACAGTTCCGTGAAGTATTCCAGTGAGCTCGTTTTGGTTCGGAGTTGGGAATTTGGCTAAGTACAACTTGACGGCATGGTAAACGGCCCCTTTGAGCATTTGACGCCACTGTAGTTTCCGTTTGGGTGTTGTTTTCAGTGAAATGTTCTGGTTTATTAATGGTATTTTCGTGATTTAACCTTTCCTTAAGCCTCCTTTTAGTCCCTTAAGGAATCCTAAACACCTATAACATTCCCCCAAACCCTATTTCATCCATTCAAACTCTCCTACACCCTCTTTAGAAATTTCAAAACCCTCTTGGCCTCCATTGAAGCTAGCTTGTAGAAATTGGGGAAGAAGATTGGTCTAAG
>JBCEWC010017060.1:0-12732 GCA_038996855.1 Solanum aculeatissimum
GTTAAGGAAGAGTAGAATATGTGCAGACATCATTCCAACCTTTGCATGGTAGAGAGGTCGTTTTATAGACCATCTACCCAAAACAAATGAAAGTAAAGCAGAACAGAAAGAAAATAAACTGACAACAAGGTGGCTAGATAAAAAAAAACAAATGGAACAACATGCATGTAATAGTAAAAATTAGGAGAGTGAGACACTTGATGTCGCTCAAGCATACCCCAAAAATAATTATGAGATATGGCGGTCGTTCTTAGTATAACCAACAGAGTTGTGGTCGAATCCCACAGGGAACAGTTCATGACTCATAGCTTGAAGTAATAAATTTAACTAATGGTTTGTAGAGTGAGTAAAAATGATTTTGGACTAGTTGCATTAGTATATAGTATAAATGTGATTGTTCAAGTTGGTTTTAACACAGTAAAAGAGAGGGCATGCCAGGGGTGTTCACACTTGGGTCAAGAAGTAAATATTTGGGTCTCATACACTGATTGACCACATTAATTGGACATGAATATGCTAGATTGTTAGTAACCACAATCTCTACTCAAACAAAAGCAGCACTCCATATGAACCCGGTAAGGTCTCATATGCCAAATCACGCTAGAAACTATGCAATTAATTAGAAAACCCACTACGATCTTAGTCGATTGAACCCCAACTAGGCATTCAACCAAATCTATGGAAACCCAGACTATCATGTTCATTACCCACTTCAAGGCTATTGTAATGATCAAATATCTAAATATAAAACCCTAAGTTTACAACCTCGAAGTTTCAATTAAACATTGTAATGAACATGAACTCATGTCAATTAATAGAAATTCATTCAAAGTAACAAAGATCCATACATAAATTTAAGAACCAAGTCATAACACACCCCCTAACATAAGGGTTTTTAGCCTAACATAGTTGGACAAGTAAAGAAATCACTATAAACATTATCCATGGCTTCAATCCCAACTTCCCAAGAAGAAATTAATATCAAAATACTCAACCTAAATGCTAATCTCTAAGTACAAAATGTAGATCTTTCTTAGAGAAAAGTATATTGGAAAAGTACTAAGTGAAACTCCCCACAACCCCAAATTAGGGCTTAAATACAACCCCAAACTTCAGCTCGTAAAACCAATTGGCGATGTAAGTCGGAATTGCCAACCCATTTGGTGATGCGATGATCCTTCTTTTGACCACACATTATTCTTCCTTCATGATAGTTTGGCGGTGAACAGTTGACTGACGAGTTGATTCAGCGGTTCACCGAATTACCCCTATCGTCGTCAAATTATCCCGACTTGCAGGTCTTCCTTTTCATCTCATTCAGGTACTTTTGGTTGTCTCAATTTAGACCACCTTTATCAATTGGTGGTGTGCCAAGTTTTTCTTTTCACCGCCGAAGTTTCCAACCTATTTTGGGTTTGTTCTGGATATTTTGGTGACATGTTTCCATTTCAGGGGTGCACCGATTTCATTTTGTAACACCGTCTTTGATAGCATTTTTGTCCGTTTTGCTTAACTTGCCTTGTTTTGCTTTTTTTGTCCTTAAACGTTTTCTTGGCACAAAACCTGACATTGTAAGCATAGTTTGGTTAGTTTTGAAGACAAAATATTCATTGAAGACAAGGATTTGGACCAATTAATGCCTAAATATGAGTCTAACCTGAGACACATCAACACCCCTAACTTAACTTTTTTCATGCCCTCAAGCAATTCAAGCATCAAAATCATTAACATCATTGCTTCACACAGGGCCACAAGAGAGAAATATGCACATGACACTTAATTTTCCTTTCAATAAAGCTTCCACAAACCATTTACACTATTTTGAAGCCTCACAGAATGACTAACAAGTGTATATGCCATGACACGCTCACAATTGCTCACAAGGTCGCACGCTCATGTTTAATCACAAATCCATGCATTCTCACAACAAAATATATTTATGTTGTATTTGAGCCAAATCAAAATTAAATTTTGAGATTTAATACATGCTATAAAGCACTCTGAATATGTGTGTTACACGTGTGCTCCTTCTTATGAATATTATTTTAAAAATATTAAATAAAACATCAGTAAATAATATTATTGAATTTCAGTTAAACGACTTGAATACCATATTGTTAATGAGTAGATTTACAATTTTGTAGTAAAATAAAAAATTCACTAAAATACGTAAGAAATGATAGACATAAAAAGAGTATTTCTAAGTAATTCAAATCTGAAAAAAATGCAATTGCCAATACTCTAATTATTATTTGTATTTAAGAAAAAAGTAATTATTATTTGTATAGGTCGGTCTTAAAAATTGAAATAGTAGGAAATAATTCAAATTAATTTATCCAATTTGAAATATGCTTTTAGGTAAAACAAATGAAACAATATTTCGCTAGGCAACTATTTATCCCTCTTAGTAAGGCTTCATACATGGTTCAAATATAGAATATAAATAATAACAATTGATTTAATGTAATTTCATGAGTTGAGTTAAGGAAGAGTAGAATATGTGCAGACATCATTCCAACCTTTGCATGGTAAAGAGGTCATTTTATAGACCATCTACTCAAAACAAAAACAATTAAAACAGAATAGAAAGAAAATAAACTGACAACAACGTGGCTAGATAAAAAGAACAAATGAAATAACATGAATGTAATAGTAAAAATTCAAAGAGTAAGACACTTGATGTCGCTTAAGAATACCCCCAAAACAATTAAGAAATATGGTGGTCGTCATTAGTATAACCAATACGAGTTGGGTTGAATCCCACAGGGAGCAGTTCATGACTCATAGCTTGAAGTAATAAATTGAACTAATGGTTTGTAGAGTGAGTAAAAATAATTTTGGACTATTTGCATTAGTATATAGTAAAAATGTGATTGTTTAAGTTGGTTTTAACACAATAAAAGAGAGGGCATGCCAGGGTGTTCACACTTGGGTCAAGAAGTAAATATTTGGGTCTCATACATTGACTGAGCACATTAATTGGGTGTGAATATGCTAGATTGTTGGTAATCACAATCTCCACTGATCAGACAAAAGCAAAATTCCATATGAACCCAGTAAGGTCTCATATGCCAAATCACACTAGGAACTCATTAGAAACTATGCAATTAATTAGCAAACGCTCTATAATCTTAGTGATTGAACCTCAACTAGGCATTCAACCAAATCTATGGAAACCCAGACTATCACGTTCATTACCCACTTTAAATATCTAAATTTAAAACCCTAAGTTTGCAACCTCAGAGTTTCAATTAAATATGCTAATAAACATGAACCCATATCCATTAATAGAAATTCATTCAAAGTAACAAAGATCCATACATAAATTCAAGAACCAAGTCATAACACACCCCTAATATAAGGGTTTTTAGCCTAACATATAGTTGGAAAAGTAAAGAAATCACCGTAAACATTATCCATGGCTTCAATCCAAACTTCCCAAGAAAAAATAAAAATCAAAATACTCAACCTCAATGATAATCTCCCAGTACAAAATGTTGATCTTGCTTAGAGAAAAGTATATTGGAAAAGTACAAAGTGAAACTCCCCAAAATCCCAAAATTCTAGCTTAAATACGACCCCAAACTGCAGCTCGGAAAACAAATCAGCGATGTAAATTGGGCATCGCCAACCCATTCGGTGATGCAGCAATCCTTTTTTTGACCGCACAATATGCTTCCTTCATGACAGTTTGGCGGTGAACAGTTGACTGACGAGTTGATTCAGTGGTTCACCAAATTACCCTTGTTGTTGTCAAATTATTCCGACACTCAGGTCTTCCTTTTAATCTCAGTCAGGCACTTTTGGCGGTCTCAATTTAGACCACCTTTATTAATTGGTGGTGTGCCAATTTTTTCTTTAAACCGCCGAAGTTTCCAACCTATTTTGGGTTAGTTCTGGACATTTTGGAGACATATTTCCATTTCAGGGGTGCACTGATTCATTTGGCGACACCGCCTTTGATAGCATTTTTGTCTATTTTGCTCAATTTGTCTTGTTTCGCTATTTTGTCCTTAAACTTTTCTTGGGCACAAAACATGACATTGTAAGCATAGTTTGGTTAGTTTTCAAGACAAAATATTCATTGAAGACAAGGATTTGCATCAATTAATACCTAAATATGAATCTAACCTGAGACACATCAACTCTCCCAACTTAACTTGTTTTCTTGCCCTCAAGCAATTCAAGCAACAAAATCATCAACATCATTGCTTCACACAAGGCCACAAGAGAGAAATATGCAGATGACACTTAATTTGCCTTTCAATAAAGATTCCACAAACCATTTACGCTATTTTGAAGCCTCACAAAATGACTAACTAGTGTATATGACATGACATGCTCACAATTTTTCACAAGATCATATGCTCATGTTTAATCACAAATCCATGCATTCTCACATCAAAGAATTCCTCAATAACACAATACATCAACATATTCATTCATTAAGAGAGATGCACAATACTCACACTCTCAAAAGAAGAGTAGCATGCATGTTTTCACTCATAGGGTTGCCTTTATTTTCACTCAATCAAAAACCTAAAGATACCTAACTAAGGTCACAAAGGACTTGCTAAGGGGTTGCGATGAAGGCTTGGGGATGGGGATGGAACACTTTTGGGTGGAAATGACTAGGCTCCTCAGAAGAGCTAGTGCTCCACGTTCGCGGCTTGACACTCCATATTCGTGGAGTGTTAGTTCATGTTGGCTTCCATATTCGTGGGTAATAATCCACGTTCGTGAAGCATTAAAATGCCTACGACAGTTTAAAATATTAAAGTGACGGTTTTGGTTATTTTCCACTATTTTCAACAATCTAAGCTTTGTTGTTTTAGAGAGTCTTCAAGAATATTTTTAGTCAAAACTATTGGGTAACTAATTTCTAATCAATTTATTTAATTTTTATTAATTAAATTATGTTTTTTAACTTAGAATTTGGGGTTTTTAATTATCAAAATCAGGGATTTTTTGGACTTTGATTCCTAATGCTAAATTGATGATTTTGACCTCATTTTAACTCCGTTTCAAAATAGCTTTCACCATTGAAGTCATTAATACTTGGAAAACATTTTCATGCATTAATTTTCTGATTCCAAACACTTTTTCTGGCATGGAAATTTTTATCATTTTACCCTTTTCATCCAAATTGATTGATTTTCGTGTCATTAGATTCTTTATGTGATTGTGATGTCATATTTGAATACATTGTGGTGATTTGAATTATCCTGGAAGGGGAAAAGCCATGGATTTGACTTGATTCAAGACTTCTTTAAGGTAGGTGGACTTCTAACCTTTTGTTAAGTATAAATGAACCTTGTATTGTCCTATATGTATGGAATTGAATGTCTTGGAGGTAGAATTGTATCATCATAGGCTTTGATTATGAGATTTTAGATTGAGAAATTGTTCATGTTGTGAAATCTTGACTTGTGAATTGATTGTGGATTCGTGATACCTATGATCTTGCGAATTATTTGATATTGATATCGAGACAGTACCCATATTGTAATGTTAATGATATTGAGACTTTGATGATATTAAGATCATGATTATAATGAAACTGTGATGAAATTGAGATTGTGCACGTTGCATTCACTATTATTTGTGCATTGATACTTGTGATGGCTATGGCCGAGAGATGAGTAACATAACATGTGGATTGGTGGCTGAGGTCTCTATCAGTCGATGATTAGTCAAGGTTTTTGTGAAGAGCCAAGGTAATATATCAGTTGATGATGTAATCGAGGTTGTTTCCAATCGGGTAAGCATTGGCTGAGGTCATTGCCAGCAATGTTCATGGATACATGGTCCTTTTGTGGCCCTCATGAATTCTATTCTAATACTATTAATGGATGTGTATCATAGGACAAACATTAATCATGATTATTTGACATTGCATCACATTATTTATATCTCATGGAATCCACTCCATCTCATATCATTCTTTCTCTAATATTCGTATATGTAATGCGTGTGAATCATGAATAATCTAAAATTGTTTATGACATTGAAGATCTGCTATACTATTTAACTTGAGTATTAGTTGGAAATTTTGGGATATGATTCTATATGATGTGAACGTACATACATATTTATGTGTTCTTGTATATCGTATTGTGTTGGGACTTCTCTAAGTACAGGTGTGTAGTTCGACGGTATGTGGTTGGGTGTACAGGAGTGCTTGTGTTCTTGATTTCTTTACTTTAGGTTAGTTTCCATTTCCAGAGTACCATATTATTTGGTGCTCATCCCTTTCTACATTTTTGTAGGTTGTGATCCTTGTCCCTCTTATGAGACTTTCCAAATTCAGGATCAAGTTTTTGGATCTTTCGAGAGGTAGTTGCTTATCTCTTCAGCAGGCCTTCGAGGATTTCATTTTATGTTATGTTCTATTTGAGGACTAAACATTGAGGCTTGTATTTTCATTTGAGTATTCTTATTATTAGAGGCTTATAATAGGATACCAGTATTGGGATGGTTATAGCTTTGATTTCCTAATGCTTATCTATTGCATTAGACTGTTTTATCTTCCGCTTTTATTATTATGTTGGGTTGTTCAGTTTTAAGCTGACTTACCTTGGTGGGTTAGGTGAATGCCATCACACTGGATTTTGGGTTGTGACATATTCTCACCCAATCTCCCACCTTAAGCATACACATCCGTCCATTAATCCTCCAAACATCCTCAAAGTCAATAGTAGTCGTTTTTGCTTCACCCTTTGACATATTATTATAAACCAACCACAATCTAGCATCCTCAAACTGGTGAGCACATACCATATCAAGCAATGAAGACCTATCCTCTACAAATGCTAAAATGTTGTGGGGAGGAGAAATATCTAATCGAACTAGTTATCGAGCAAGTGATTGAACCTCCAAAGCTAAGGGTCTCTCCTTTGCCCTTAAGAATGCCAAACTCCCAATGCTAGAGGCCTTTCACCTCAAGGTATCTGCCACCACATTCCCTTTGCTCGGGTGATATCAAATAACAATGGTGTAATATTTCTATAACTCCAACCACCTACGCTACCTCATGTTTAAATTAGGTTGTGAAAAGATATATTTGAGACTCTGATGATCAGCAAAGATCTCACAATGGACCCTATAGACATAATACCGCCAAAACTTCAATACAAAGACCACCACAACCAACTCTAAAGCATAGGTATGGTAATTCCTCTCATGCACCTTCAACTGCCAAGATGCATATGCTATCACTCTCCCATTTTACATCAACACCCCACCCAAACCTACTTAGATACTCCCTTCTAAGGCAAAGCAAGAATAGGTTTTGAGGTCAATCAATCTTTAGGCTTTGAAAGCTCACCTTGCACTCTTCTAACCAATGAAAAGTCACATCTTTCTAAGTAAGTCTAGTCAACGGGTCTACAATAGAAGAAACTCCCTGCACAAAATGTCGATAGTACCTTGCTAAACCATTAAAACTCTGGATCTCTGTCATCGATATCGGCCTAGCCCACTCACAAACTACCACTACCTTAGCCGAATCTACCATAATTTCATCTTTTTTCACCAAATGCCTAGGTAAAGCTACCGACTCGAGCTAGAACTCAGACTTTGAAAACTTGGTATATAATTTTTCTTCCTCAACCTCTGAAGTACAATCCTCAAATGTTGCACATGGTGGGACTCATTCTTGGAATAAACCAAGATGTCATAAATAAATACAATCACAAATATATCCAAATAAGGCTTGAACAACCGATTCATTAACTATATGAAAATGATTGGAGCATAATTCAACCCGGAGACATAACTATAAAATCATAATGACCATAACGGGTCCTGAAGGATGGCTTTGGGATGTCAGACTCCCAAACTCTCAACTAGTAATATCCAAATCTCAAATCAATCTTGGAAAACACCGAAGAACCTTGCAACTGATCGAATAAATCATCAATACGAGGAAATGGATACTTATTCCTGATGGTCACTTTGTTCAACTGGCGATAATCAATACGCATCCGCATAGTTCCATCCTTCTTGTTCACGAGCAAAATAGGAGCACCACAAGGAGATGCACTCAGATGAATAAACCCTTTTTTTAACAAATCCTCCAACTGCTCCTTTAGCTCCTTCAACTCAACTGGAGTCATCTGATAGGGGGTAATAGAAATAGGCTTAGTGCCCATCTCCATATCAATAGTAAAATCAATATCACAATCCGGGGGGACACCTAGTAAATCTATCAAAAATACATCCATAAACTCTGGTGGTCTCCAATGATAGTGACTCTTGATAATAGGCCCAAACATAAGTGAAAGGTGACATTATTGTCAAGGAGTATAGCCTTAAGTTCATTCAATTGTATAGGTATGCTCCAGAGATGGTCCAGGACATAAGGGCAATAATGAGAAAGTTCATATCTGGATTGGGAAAACATATGAAGAAAGATTGCAAGGCGACATTACTGATCTCAAGCATGGATATTTCTAGACTTATGGTCTATGCACAACAACTAAAGCAAGATAAGAAAAGGGATAGGGAGGAGTATCTGAGCAAGAAGGCCAAGTCAACAAGGCCTGAGCCTAGATTTCCTAAGTAGAGTAAGGGAGACAAGTCCTACTTCCAGAAAAGATCTAATAGTTATACACTATCCTCAGCTAGTGCGACAGCTCCGTGCAACAGGTATGATCAAAAGTCCCAAGGTCAATAGAACTCCAGAGCATAGGTCCTCAGTCTTAGGCTAATATGATCTTGGTTCAAAAGAGAAGCCACCTTGGGAAATATGGCAGGATATACTTGGGAGAGTGCAGAGAGGCAGGGAGTGGTTGTTTTAAGTGTGGACAGATGGGTCACTTCCAGAAGGAATGTCGAATGTCGAGCAATAAGTCCCAGTCTTCTACTACAGCACCACCGACCAAAGGTAATTAGAGAAGTACTACATCAGGGACAAGAAGTGGAAGAAACCATCTATATGTGATGGGGACCCGACAGGACCAAGAGGTTGCACTAGATGTTGTGGCGGGTATGCTTTGAGTTTTTACTTTTGATTGTTATGCATTGCTTGATCCAGGTGTGACTCTATCATTTGTGATTCCATATGTGGCTAGTAGATTTTAGATTCTTCCTGAGTATTTGGTTGAGCCTTTTGATATTTCTACTCCTGTTAGTGAGTCTATTCTGGCCAAAAGGGTCTATAGAGATTGTGTAGTATCCTTCCATCACAGGGATACCCTTTCTGATTTGATAAAGTTAGAGTTGATTAACTTCAACATAATTCTTGGCATAGATTGGCTTCATGTCTACTATGCCTCCATAGATTATAGGACCTGAACTATTAAATTCTAATTTTTGAATGAACTTATCCTAGAGTGGAAGTGTAATTTTGTTTCATCCATGGTAAGTTTATTTCCTTTATTAAGGCCAAAAAACTAATTTCTAAAAGATATATCTATCACCTTGTGCGAATTAAGATTGATGATGTTGAGACTCCTTATTTTGAGTCAGTCCTGATTATGAATGAGTTCCCCAAAGTGTTTCTTGAGGATCTGCCCAGAGTCCTTCCTAATAGGGAGATTGATTTTGGGATGGATGTCCTCCCTGATACGCAACCTATCGTTATTCCACCATATAGAATGGCTCCCACTGAGTTGAAAGAATTGAAGGAGAAGTTGAGATATCTCCTGGATAAGGAATTTATTAGGTCGAGTGTCTCACCATGGGGTGCTCCAATTCTATTATGAGAAAGAAAGATGGTTCTCTCAGAATATGTATTGACTATCACTATTTGAATAAGGTAACATTCAAGAATAAGTATCCCTTCCAAGGATTGACGACTTGTTAGACCAACTTTAGGGTGCCACTATTTTTCTCCAATATAGACCTCAGATCAGGCTATCACCAGTTGAAAGTGAGAGGTGTGACATCTCTAAGATGGCTTTCCAAACTCGATATGGCCATATTGAGTTTTTGGTAATGTCCTTTAGGTTGACAAATGCACCTGTAGCCTTCATGGATTTGATGAATAGAGTATTCAAATAGTACCTTGATATGTTTGTAATTGTGTTTATCGATGAAATTTTGGTCTATTCCAGGGATGAGGAGAAGCATGCTAATCACCTCAATATTTTCTATAGATGCTCAAGGATAATGAGTTGTATACCAAGTTTTTAAAGTGCAAATTTTTGCTTAAATCTATGGCATTCCTGGTATACGAGTGGATACTCAAAAGATTTAAGTGGTTAAGAACTGGCCTAGACCAATCTCTCTGACCTACATAAGGAGTTTTTTAGGTTTGGCAGGCTACTACTGCAGATTTGTTGAAGGAATCTCTTCACTATCCGCACCGTTGACTAGTTGACTCAAAAGAAGGTCAAATTCCAATAGGCTGATGAGTGTGAGAGGAGTTTTTAAGAGTTGAAAATAAGGTTGACCACTGCCCCAGTGTTGAACTTTCTTGAAGGAACTGATGGATTTGTTATTTATTGTGATGTATCGAGAGTGGGATTGGGATGTGTATTGATGCAGAAGGGTAAAGTTGTTGCTTATACTTCTAGGCAACTCAAGGTGCATGAGAAGAATTATCCCACACATGATTTAGAATTGGCAGCGGTGGTGTTTTCCCTCAAGCTATGGCGCCACTATTTATATGGAGCACATGTTGATATATTCACAGACCATACAAACCTAAAATATGTCTTCACCTAGAAGGATGACATGGCTTGAGTTACTCAAAGACTATGACATGAGCATCCTGTACCACCTAGGTAAAGCTAACGTGGTTGTTGATGCTCTTAGTAAGTTTTCTATGGGGATCACTGCTCATGTGGAAGAAGAGAAAAAGTTAGGTAAAAAATTTCACAAACTGGCATGATTGGCAGTTCAACTAGATGAATCTGGTAAAGGTGGACTTTTTGTGCATAATAGGTCTGCAACGTCTCTAGTAGTGGAGGTGAAAGAGAAGCAAGACCAAGATCCTATCTTACAGCATTGAAGGCAGATGTGCATAAGCAGAAGGTGATGGTTTTTGCCAAAAGGGGAGATGGAGTATTGAGATATCAAGGAAGATTGTGCATTCCAGATGTTGATGGAATTCGAGAAAGGATCATGGAAAAAGCTCACAACTCTAGATATTTTATCCATCCGGGCTCAACTAAGATGTACCATGACTTGAGAGATGTATATTGGTGGAGTGGGATGAAAAGAGACATTATTGAGTTTGTTTCTAAGTTCCCAAATTGTCAACAAGTTAAGGTTGAACATCAAAGGTTGTGTGGAGTAGCACAGAACTTTGAGATTCCAGAATGGAAGTGGGAGATTATTAGCATGGACTTCATCAAAGGCTTATCGAGGTCCCACAGACAACATAATTTAATTTGGGCTATAGTTGATAGAATGACAAAACTTGTTCACTTCTTGGCGGTAAAGACAACTGACATCGTAGAGAGGATTATGCCCAACTATACATAAAAGAAATTGTTAGACTTCATGGAATTTCTTTGTCTATCATCTTAGATAGAGGAGCTCAATTCACTGCCTAGTTTTGGAGAACTTGCCAGAAAGGTTTGGGTTCGAAGGTAAACCTTAGCACTGATTTTCACCCTCAAACTGATGGTCAGGCATAGAGCACAATTCAAACTTTAGAGGGTATGTTAAGGGTCTGCATTATTGACTTTAAAGGTAATTAGGACTACCACTTGCCTCTAATTGATTTTGCCTACAATAATAGTTTTGAAGTATCCAGATGGCTTTGTATAAGGCACTTTATGGGAGGAGATATAGATCATCCATTGGATGGTTTGAGATAGGAGAAGTTAGGTTGATTGGGCCATAATTGGTTCACCAAGCTATGGAGAAGGTGAAAACCATCCGATAAAGATAGAGAACTGCACAGAGTCAATAGAAATCCTACACTGACGTTAGAAGGAGAGACTTAGAGTTTGAGGTCAATGATTGGGTGTATTTAAAATATGAAGGGTGTGATGCAATTTGGGAAGAAAGGGAAGTTAGGTCTGAGGTACATTAGTCATTACCAGATACTATCAGAGTTAGTGGTCATCCATCAGTCTTTCAGATTTCCATGGTTATGAAATGTTTGGGAGATCTGCAGTTGGTTGTGCTTGTTGAGAGTATTGAAATGAAGGAAAGTTTGAACTATGAGGAGATTCCCATTCAAATCCTTGATTGTCAGGTTCTCAACTTGAGGATCAAAGAGATTGCATCTATCAAGGTGTTATAGAGAAGTCGAAGAGAATATGAAGGTTAGGTACCCGCATTTAGTCCTACCCGCTAATGATGAGGGAGTTGATAGTAATGATTTTTTCCTATTCCTTGAGCTCTCTTCTAATTTGTGTTTGAATAATGATAGTGTCCTGGAGTCCGAGTGATGAACTATTTGAGTTGTTGATTGTTTATGTAACAACCCGAAAATTTTTGAAACTCCTTATGGTTGATCTTGTATGATGTTATACTAGTCATGGTTGAAATTCTGTAGCCAAGGGTTGAGATTAAGTGGTCAAATGCAAAACGGATCATTTTGGGATCTAGAGTGGCCGTTTGGACAGTGAGCTTCGCAAAAGTATCACTTTTGGTGTGATTTGAACCATGTGGCCTACTACATATCAAATTGAAGATATTTGGATTATATTTGCAACACAACTTGTCTCACTCGATTCCGAGTTCGTATACAAAAGTTATGGACAAGATAGTGGGACTGCCTGAAATTCGAAAGATACTGGAAACTTGACCACGGGACCTTAAACGGTCCGT
>JBCEWC010017061.1:0-12731 GCA_038996855.1 Solanum aculeatissimum
ATGATCCGTTTTGTGTTCGGCCACTTAATCTCGACACATGGCTACCAAGTTTCAACCATGACTAGTATAACATCATAAAATATCAACCATAAGGAGTTTCGTAAATTTTCGGGTTGTTACAGTGTCTATCTTGTTACTACTGAGATATGATGACCAAAAGACTGTGTATTGATTATATGTCGTAGTGCGGGCTGATATTGGTATAGATATGACTCTTTTGTATTTGGTTGTCTTGGATCCTTATAATTTACAATAATTCACTATGTTTACTCTAACACTTGTGATTGACGGGGTTATGGTATACTTGGCCTTGTTGGGCATGATAATATAGTGATTTATGATATATATACACTCTGATGTACTGCTGATAGTTGTTGTGCACTGGTTATTTCTATCTGATGTTAGGTTAGTTGTGTTTATCTGAGTAAGGTGATGGGTTATACGGTTCAATGGGGTTCATTCTATCGAGAGAGGTGGTACGATTGGGGAATCCGAATTCGAATAGGTTAGTGAGAGATTAGTTGAGACTATGCCTCTAAGACCTTGATGATGCACCCTATATCAAGTCTCCAGTGGCCACGTCCGAGTGTTTGAGATCCTGAGTGACACACCCCATGCTCCCATTCTTCGTTGGTCACATATGAGTGTTTGAGACTGGGGTGCTGATTCTAAAGGGGTCTAAGAATTTATCGTTACTTTGGCCTTGGAGCCCTGTTGATTACACTTATTGGGATAGGCACCATTGATTGATATTTCGGGTCGAGGACCCCATTGATTCAACTTTGGAGGCAAGGCCCCATGATTTACATTCTGAGATGAGACACACTTGTTATGTAAGGGAGAGATTATCTTAGACTACGCTCTGAGAACTAGATGATGCACCCTATAGTTCAAGTCTTTGATGGCCACATCTGAGTATTTGAGATCAAGGGTGACACGACCTATGTTCCCATTGTTTGGTGGTCACATCTTAGTGTCCGAGACTGGGGTTCCAATTCTAAAGGGGTCCGAGCATTTGCCATTACTTTGGGTTTAGGGCCCTATTGACTACACTTTTGAGGTTAGGCGTCGTTGATAGATATTTTGGGTCAAGGGACCAACTAATTAAACTTTAGGGGTGAGGCCCTGTGATTTACATTCTTAGATAAGACACATTTTTTGTGCGATGGGGATTCTTTTTCCCATGAGGGATACGTCCCACCGATTCTCATGTATATTTACATCGGGTGCCACGTGCCGACATAGGGTCTAGGACCCAATTGTTATGTGATTGATTATCCATTGATCCACACACCTATTCATACCTATATTATGTGTGGGTGTACCTCTTAGGCTTATGGGGGCTTAGGGCGCGTCCAGACATATTAGAGCCTTACACCCATGTACAACTGACCCTTGTTCTAATGATATGGAGAGTTGGGCTCTATAATGGTTCTATTGGATTTTGTGATGGTTCTATGGGATTCTTAGATGGTTCTGTGGGATTCTATGATGGTCTATCAGTTTTATATTGTGTGCGGGTGTACCTCCCAAGCTTATAAGGGCTCGGGTAGCGTACAAGCATAGTTACTTGGGCCTTGCACCTATGTACATCACTATGCCTTAGTTGGGGGCAGTTATGGGATGTGCCTTTGAGGTCTTTATTAGTCGGTATTGATGTTCATCACTTGGGTTGTTTTTTGTTTATCACCATTCATCACTTTGGTTAGTTCAATTATGGTTTGAGGGTTCACGGATATGCCTAGGCCTTGATATGAGTTTGTTTTGTTGTACTACTATAGTCTCTATATTTTTGGGCTTTATTTATATTCACTATTTCACTCAGTCTACTGATGATGCCTATGGGGTGCCTCTTTTGGGTACTCACCCCCTACATTTCTGTATTTTCCTATGGTACAGGTCATGATTGTTGAGTTGGGGATTCGGGAGAGTAGGAGACTTCTTTTGGTGAGCATCAATAGCTTTGTCTTTGTCACAATCACCTTGTTTTGATGGTTGTCTTTTACTTTCAAACTTTGGCCTTTTACAGTAGTATTATGTGTTTTTAGGGGCACTCTAAATTTGTATATTATTATAATGATTATTTCATGTACATGATTATATCCTTGCATCTATTGTGGCTTTCTATAGTTTACTTCCATGTTTTGGGTAGGTTTTGGTGTTTATATTATTCTTGTTTTGGCTTTTCTTAAGTAGAGAGCTAGGATAGGAGTCATTGGGTTGGGATGTTGGCTTTCCTATAGGTGTGACAGGCGCCATCATGACCTGAACCAGGTTGTGACAAGTTGGTATCAGAGTTTAAGGTTCGCTGGTCTTAGCTGTATAGAGCTACCGTCTAGTAGAGTCCCGCGGATGGGTGCAAACACGTCCGTGGATTATCTCCAACAGGCTATGGGATGTTTAGGAAACTTCTTGTGCTATTTATTTTGGTTGTGCAACATTGTCAATGATCCTTTATTTTTTGAGAATTCAACTTTATTCGTTTCTTCATATGGATGTCACGGAGAGGTTAGACTTTGAGCAGGGGTAGTGTTGCATCGTCAGTCCTAGAAAGAGAGCAACCCCAAAGTCTATTGTGAAGAGGCTAGATGCCCTCGAGTTGTGATAGCTGGATAGGAAGCCTGCAGGTATTTAGGTTGCGGGAGCCTCGGAGACAGGCTTTATCATCAGTTATTTGGTTGGTGATGACTATGTATTGTACTATAGGAGATATGTTGAGACTAGAACTCTATGATGTGTGTACCTATACTTTAGCTGCTGGTTTAAATGTTGTGTAAGCTATGAGTGCTCCTGATAAAGATATCGCAGGCGAGAGAGGTTGTGACTGAAGTAATGCTAAACATTGGTGCTCTCGATATACCCATGTTTGGTTATTTAACTACGTATTTGATCTATTGGGTTCCTGCTGTTAATTAGTATGTTACACCTTTTGAGATTCTGAGTAATTATCGCCTATTTTATGATTGTACCTTATTGGTGGCTGAAGGTAAATCAAAACCCTATCATTTATGCATATGAATTTTTCGATAATTTATTACCAGAGTGGGTAGCTTGATATTTGTATACACCGTGTTTGAGAGATCAACTATCAATATACTCTTAGCTACACCTTGTGCCTCCATGGTTATGATTCTGTTGTGATGATTTTGTTGATATGCGATTCTCCTGATTCTTGGTTGACTTGATTGTGAGATAAATGCTATGCTTGGGGGTTTAGTTAGATTGTCTACTGTTAGAAGAGATATTGTTGTGTTATCAACTAGGTGCGGGCCACTCTGCCCTGGGGACTTGTTATGACTATAAGCCGACTGGGATTGTGTTGTTCGGATTCCTAGCTATACCTTTTGGTGGGAATATTGATCATTTTGTCAGTTTTTAGGTACTTAGGTTATGGTTATGCAGTGTTAGTGGCATTGCTTCGTTTCTCGCTTGCTTGAGTATGGATTTTGAGCTTCTTTTATCTTGGGTCAAGTATCAAAGTAGTGGAAGGTCTCTTTTATTAGTGGGGGATTTGATACGGTGATTCTTCAAGATGATAATACATGGGTCGAGGGATGGTGTTAGATGGCCTTGGGTTTGATATTGCCCTAGAGAAAACTGTCTTGCTCCTATTATGCGGTTATCAATGTTAATCCAATGTATTTTGAATGAGATAAATGTACTTTGGTATGATTCCACTAAGTTAGATGATTGTCTGATATTGTTAAGAAAGGTTCTGGCAAAAGACATTTTGAAGGTTGTACTCGAATCTATTGTGGCCATTCCGAGTGGGTGATTGTGGTTGTTGAGCTTACTATGGTGTTGTGTAGCAAGGATTTGGTGACTTATAAGCACCGTTGGCTACTGTCATGGTTCTTGCCAGGGTCGATTGTTAAATGCTATAGAATTTGGGTTGAATGGTAATACCTACTAAGGACCATGTTTGAGAGGTGATATATAAGTGTCAGGGTGCGAAGGGAAGCATAGAGAGTCTTTTGAGTGTGTGACCTATTTGGTTTTTGCGGCATTAGCAAAAGTTTGGTGGCGATACTAGGTGGACTGAACAACAAGAGAAAGGGGTTTATGCCCTATGTGGGAGTGTGAGCATGATGACCATAGTCTGTCATTTTTGGTTAGCTTGTGGGGCTTTTGTGGTTGATCATGGGGGAGGGAACTAAATTATTGTAGAATCGGAACATTCTTATGACTTATATACTCGTGGTGTGGATTGGAGCCTGCAGGTACGCTTGTATTCATACTTCCGCGGACAAAAGTCTTATTAGTGGGGGACGTTGTAATGACCCTCTGAGTCATTTCTATGGTTTCAAAGTCAATTGATTGAATTAATCATGTGTATAATGACCTCAACCCATTGGTGATTTGTTGGGACTGTGGTATGGCTTTTGATTGGGTTATTTGGGAGTTATATGGATTTTCGAGTTCATCGGGAAATTATACCTACAAAATGAGTTTTCAGGTAAAGTCCTAGTAAACAGTCTCAGAGCGTGATTCTGACAGTTCTATGAGCTCCAGAATGGGCAATTTAGGATAAGAAAATGTTTGGTGCAATTATATCGAGTTTTGTAAATTTAGCCGCGCGGAATTAGTCAATAGTTGACTTTAGTCAATGTTCTTGGGTAATGTGCCCAAATAGAAATTCTGACCTTACTGTTGGGTTTGAAAAGTCAAGTTGTGTCTAAGAGGACCTTTTATTCAATTTCGGAGGCTTCTGGGTGTGTTTTGGTGCCTTCGGTAGGTCGATATTGGGAAATGGGACAAACACTAATAAGGAACTCCAATTGGAATTTCTACTACATTATTAAGAGTGGAATGCCTTTTCCAATCAGATCTCATATATGGATTAAAAGTAAAATCACAAATACACATAGTAAAAATGGCCTACTATGTGCATTCAATGTTCATATCATACATCGTATGTTATGCATGGAATTCGAGCTATAATTAGAGGTAAGGGGCCTATTTTCTCAGATGACTATATATATGTATATTATACAGATGGACACAAGTTGGCTACAAATGCATGATATACCAAACCAAATGCTAGCAATGGTTTGTCCTTTTCGGTAGCTAACCGACATCATATTTGCCAATTTTTGGCCATCTGTATAATATACATATATATAGTCATCTGAGAAAATAGGCCCCTTACCTCTAATTATAGCTTGAATTCCATGTATAACATACGATGTATGATATGAATATTTAATGCACATAGTAGGCCATGGCAGGAATTTAGCCAATCTTAGCTCATTGGCACTCTTATTCCCATGATGTCATAGTCGCCATCGTAGCATATACACACGACTCATGGAATCTTATAGATCTTTCAAATAAGTTTGAAAACTTAACTCAAATTTTAGAATGATACCTTAACTCTGAATATGTTCATAAGGAGCTTAATATGCTTCACTTAACTTTTACACTTGGTCCTTTGATAATTAGTAAAAAAAAATATTTAAAAAAGATCAAGTTCCTTAGTAGTTTAAACATGAGAATTATGTTTGAGATTATTAAAAATCACCGTGTTACTTTTAAGGTTCTTCAAATACGATTTTAGTGAAGGAGGAATGATTATGAATACTAAATTTCCTTCATAATCTCCCTTTTTTTTTATTGAAGTGATACCACCCAAAAAAGTGTAACAACTCAAACACTTGGACGTATAGTCAAGAAAGTTGGTAAATCAATTGTGGATACTGAATGTACAGTTTAATTGAATGAATAGAATATCAACCTAATAACATCGTAAAAATAATTTAGTTGCGATCCGAATACCTTTTACAAAAGGTCTTTCATGCAATAGAATAGTAAATATTGTGTTTGATGTTTTAGGAATTAACAAGTTTCGTGCTAAAAGGAGGGACAAAGCTTAGCCTCAACATGCCTCTCCAATGAACGTCTGAATTCCCGAAGTTTCTTCACAAAATTTGTTCCTTACATCCTAATCTTCACTAACACTCTATATATATATACCTATATGTAGTTCATAACTGATCATAAATTGAAAGATTGCCCATATAGCCTTAACATGATGAAATATCCGTACAACTTTGTAAAAATGATCATAATAGTGTCCCAAGATTATTACCTTGGAAACCCACTTGTAAATATAGAAGAACCAACAAGAACAACAAGTTACTATCTTTCAAAAATAGATCCAAACACAACTAATAGGAGGGGAAACTAATTGTGATGTTTAACAAACATACTTTTAGGCATGAAGGTGAACTTTAATGGTAGAAATCGCTAAAAAACACCTAAATCACTCAAGAAATTCATGGGAACTCTCTCTTTAGTTTCCTCACTATTTTGGAGTAGAATAGAAATGTTTTGGGGTGTTAAAATGTCAGATTGTTGACTTATAACGTTTCTAGACCAGACTCAGTTCGTAATCTAATTTTCTGCTCAAACAGTCCATTGCAAACACAATCATAATTTTTTACTTTGAAGTCAGTTTGATGCATGATTTTGTCCCTCTAACTAGACTCGTAGACTTCCAATTTGATAGGCCATTTCCCTTTTATCTCCTAATTCTTTGGGAGAAATGGTTTGAGACATTTGACCCAAAGTTAAGAATGATTTCTTGGAGAAGCTTACGGTAACTTTTGTCAACCTTTGTCTCACAACTTTGTTGAGTCCAAAACTTAACATATGATCATTATGCTATTAAAATACCAACTAAAAATCTAATATTAGAAAATTAGAGACTCTTAGTCCCATCCAAGAGGTGAAACATAATTTAAACCTTCTGAAAGGGCGAGGTGCTTCTTGATTCATTTCTTTAACTCCAAATCTTAGATTAAACGATTCCTTTGACCTAAAACCTTATATCCTTGTTATTACCATTAATTTGTAGCATTATTATGATGATGTACAACACAACATCATATGCACATTATATCATATGCCATACTACGTATGTTATGCCAAACAAGAAACATGGGGTATCATAGTCTCCCATCCTTAAGAACATTCATTTGCAAATGGGTAAACAATAGTCCCCTGGTTGCATTCCTATCTATTAAAATGTTATTTTTTAAGATACACCTATTACCCTTGCAAATCATAAATCAACTTCTAAAAATTCCAATTACTAAGTTTCGTATAACTATCCCGTGATATGACATACAATTCTATTCCAAATCATTTAAAATTTGATTAAGTTACTGTAAAACGATAATTGTCAATTTTTTTAAGATGCGACTCACCTTAATTTGTAAATTGGTGAGTGTACTTCTTCATCATTTCCACTACGGATTCCCAAGTTACTTCTTTAATATTGTTGTTTTTTCACAACACTTTCATAGAGGATTCTTCTTTAGTTCGAAACTTTCTTACTTATCGATCTAAAATAACTATGTATACCTTATCATAAGACATGTCTTCAAAAATGTGAATATCCTAAATGTGAGTAATTCGTAGAAGATCTCTAACACACTTTTTCCACATAGATATATGAAACACTGGATTGATTGCTCTCAATTTTGAAGGTAAATCATGCTTGTACACCACCTTGCCGATTTTTTGAATAATAGTATATTGTCTAACATAACTAGTACTAAGCTTCACTTTCTTTCCAAATCACATGATATCCTTCGTAGGAATTACTTTCATGAAAACTCAATCTTTTATATCAAACTCTAAGTCTCGTTATCGAATATTTGCATAAAAATTCTATCAATTCTAGGCTATTTGATATCGGTTTCTACTTAGCATTAATTTTTCCATCACTTGCTGGACTAGATTATGGCCTAGCAACTTTGCCTCCCCAACCTCAAACCAACCAATCAACGATCTACACCTTTACCCATATAATACTACGTAAGAGCTATTTGAATACTAACTTGGAATATGTTATTATAAGCAAACTCAATAAAAGGTGGATGATCATCCCAACTTTCATTGAAATGCAGCACACATGCATGTAACATATCCTCAACGGTCTAAATAGTACACTTTGGTTGTCCAGCAGTTTGTGGATGAAAAATGGTGCTAAGATTTACTTGAGTGCATAGACCCTTCTGAAAAGACTTCCAAAAATATGTTTTAATTGAGCCCCTCAATTAGAGATAATAGATAATGGAACTCTATAAAGGCGAACGATCTCTTGAATGTAATGTCTAGCGTAGTCCTCCACTAATATGCCATTTTTACGGGCACAAAATGAGAAGATTTTTATAGCCTATCAATGAATACCCAAATAAAATCATACCTGCATGTAGTATGAGGCAAATAAGTGATCAAGTCCATATTCATCATGTCCTATTTCCATAATGGAAGCTCAATATACTAAGTTAGGCCTCTAAGTTTCTGATGTTCTGCTTTAACTTGCTAGTAGTTGGGGCATTGTGCTACCATCTCTATAATATATTTTTTCATGCCATTCCACCAATAAATTTGTTGAAGGTCTCGATACATTTTTTTTGCCAGGATGAGATAAACGTCTAGAATAATGGGCCCCAAAAAGAATCTTAGTGTGAAGCTCTCGGATGTTCGGCACACACATATGGCCTTGGTACTTAAGGAATCCATATCTAGTTATCTCTAATAAAGGATGTTGCGATTGTGGAATACTTTCTCTCAATGTGTCACGACCCAAAAGTGGGGCCTAGATGTGACATGGCAAAGGAGAACCCGAAGGATCTCGATCAAGCCATCATAGCATCATCACACACATCATCGACTTGGAATGGCAGAAACATAAACACATAACACATAATTCTAGAGGAAACGGGGCTTTGGACTCAAGATATAGGGATGTTGCCGGGAATGGGATGAACATGAATCACATAACACATAGCAAGTATTTCTAAAAGGCGGGTAAGTAGGACTCAAGCTATGGGGGCACACGGGGGTTATGGGACTTTCCACATAAGCACATTCCCAACATTCACAAGCCCATAAGCATAATAATAAGCATAATTGAAACATCATTTCCATAACAAAATCCCAATAGTCATAACAACCCAAAATAAGCATAATACCACGTGCGAGAGTATAGTTTGTCCAACATTGCCTCTACATAGAAAGAGCGGGGCCTCGATATAGTTTGGGGCTCACCCTCAATACATGACATAAGAAAGTAAAATAATACACCGAAAAGGAAAGTAGATATTACCCTTTCACAAAGGGCTCACCATAAGCTAGTAGCTTCAAATGATCACTCGTCGTGTAAAGGTAGATAGATGTCGTCACCGGTACCTTCATGGTCAGAACATGTAGATAAGAGTATGGCTTAGCACAATAAAGCACTAAGTATGTGGGCATGCAAATGCAAATGCAAATGCACGTGAACCTATAACAACCTACATGGCAAGGGCACATATGTATAGAAGTGAATATAAGAAAGGATAATCATGATGCATGATATGCCATAATGCTTAAAATATAGAAAGGATGAAACCATAACCAACATCCAAATCTATGTGAGCTACAACATGAACTTTCCCAATGAGGCCTTCCATTGGATCAGAGAAGATTACTTTCCAAAGGTAATCTACACCACACCTTACAGGCCTCCCATTTCGGTGTGATGACCATCTTCCTTACGGGTCTCCCATTTCAGAAGGATTTACATAACATAGCATATCATATGAAAGCATACCTTATGGGTCTCCAATTTTGGTAGCACCTACTTAGGCACATAGTTTCGGGAAAGGAGTGGGGCCCTTAGGGATAGCCCACTTACTACTCTAATCCGTCTCAGTACTAAGTCATCATCCCACAAGAATACGTATACATATACATGCTTTTAAAATATAAACTTGACACTTGAACATTATATCATGCATACTTGGGCTTAAAGGCCAAAATCACTTTCATGACTCTTATGCATACTTAACAAGAGTCAAACACATTTCATAGTCATGCTTCATGGGCTAAAAAGCCAAACAACTTTCATGTCAACTTCATGCATAAGAGTAGCTCCATACTTATCATACATGTCATATAATATTGGTGTAAACACCCATGTTGCTCAAAGAGCCATAATATAGACTTAGTGTGATCACAAATTAGTCATAACTCATACTTGTTCCAAATCATAGTCATAAACATGTTTGGGACTTAGCCCACATCAAAAATTTCATCAAAATCCATGATCATGCATGCAAATGTCATGAGAAACAATGACAATAGCATGGATACAAGAATTCAAACTTTAAATTCAAATCAAGAGTAGTTCATAAGGAATTCAAGTTAAATCAACCTTCAAAACATCATTTAAATACTACCCATGTATAGTTCAAGAGTAAAGGGGACATGCATAACTTGATCATCATCAAAACCATTGAATCTTCATATAATTCAAACTTAAATCAACTTTAAATCAACTAATTTCTACAACACATAATCCCATTCAATTAAATACTTCAAAATTTAAAGAACCCAACCTTAAAGAAATCTTAAAATAAAAATTTAAAGAGGAGGGTTCTTGGGTATTTATGGATGAAAGGGAATCCATGAATAAAACTCACATACCTTAAAATTGACCAAGAAAATTGAAGGATTCCACAACCAAGATGATTTTCCCCAAATTTCTTCAAGCTTTCATCAATAGAGGTCAAGAGAGTTGTGAGAATTTTAAAATGGATTGAAGAGTGTTAGAATGAATGAAAAGGGTTTAGTGTTTGATTTAGGGGGTTTAGGATACCTTATAAAGACTAAAAGGGGCATAGGATTTAATGAAATTACAAATTAACCATTAATAAAATGGACTAATTAACTGAAACAGTGTCACACGGAAGGGGCTACAGTGGTCGTATACTGGTACATGGTC
Source organism: Solanum aculeatissimum (assembly GCA_038996855.1). NCBI lineage: Eukaryota > Viridiplantae > Streptophyta > Magnoliopsida > Solanales > Solanaceae > Solanum > Solanum aculeatissimum. The sequence continues at coordinate 10,778 of JBCEWC010017061.1, forward strand.
CGTGTATCTAGCCGTGTAACTTTCTTTGGTCTCGGCTTCGGCTTGAACTATCAAGGTACTTTCTAGATCACTTCACGGGGGATCTCACGGACCGTGTAGCTGCACAGAAACCGTGTATTAGTCCGTGGAGCATCACTTGGTCCGGAGTCCATCCCCAAACCCTTGCCAACTTTCTTCCCCACTTTACGAGACCCCTCACGGGTCGTGAAGTGTCTCACGGACCGTGGGTTTTCCGTGGGACTTGACTTGATTCTTGGCTGGAACCTTGGCCTCCAGGAGCTCACTGGACCACCACACACACGGTCCGTGGTTGTAACGACCCAAAATTTGTTGAATTTAGTAGAGATTGACCTAGTTTCATATTAGTATTTTCAAAATCGATTCGAGGTTTCCATGGATTAGATTTAAGTGATTGAAGGCAATAACTTCATTTTTGGACTGTTTTGGGGCCTCCGTTTAGACTGCTGCAAGTTTGAGATGCTATATCTTTTAGCACACGATGAACTGGGTGGGGAACTTTATATAAAATGAAATCTATTTGGGTTATCTTGGAAACAAAACTGGTTTCACTTAATTCGGAGCTCGGAAGAGCAATATATTATCATTTTCGTGAGACTGCCTGAAACTGGAAATTTGCCTCGAAAGAGTTGTCTAAGTGAACAACCACGGACCGTGTGGTGGCTCACGGTCCATGGAGTGGTCCGTGGGTTGGAACATTAATCTCCCAAGGTCGGGGAGCCCACGAACTGACCAATTCAAGTCTCCCGGACCATCACACGGTCCGTGAGACTGTGCAAGACACGTGAACTGGACCGTGAGGTGGTCTAGTGAACTCATCGAAGTTCGGGGTTAAAATTTGGGCTAATAAAGGGTTCACGGTTAGTTGTATGGACCTTTTACATGTACACGGACCGTGTAGGGATCCGTCAAGTGTTCCAGAAAGTCCCCCAAAAGTTCGAGTCGAGAAACAAATCAAGTGTTGGCTCACGGTGGCCTTCACGGCCAGTGTGCTGTTTCACGAGCACTGTAGCCTCCGTGAAGCACTGTCGTCCAGTTTAAAGTCCATTTTATTAAGGTTTTTTGCGTGATTTAATTAATTCCTAAGGGTTTTTTAAGTCCCCTAAGGTCCCTAAAACCTTAAGAGCATAACATTAATCGTATATCTCCCTTCAAAACACTCTCAAACGTTATCAAATCCTCTCAAGCCTCTTGATCACCATTGTTGAAACTTAGCAGAATATTTGGAGAAAACGTTCAATTCTTGATTCTGTACGCAATTCAAGTGTTTGGTATACGGTATGTGGGATTTAAATTCATGGATTCTTCCACCCATGAAGCCCAAGAACCCAAATCTTTATATTTTGAATTTTTACATTTTACTTAGTTATGGGTTCTTTTGAATTTCGTAAAACTCTCTTGACGTTTGGTGTTCGTTGTATACTTTAAGCTACTTTCTTGTGAATTTACTCTTGAAATTATGATTTAATCCATTAAAGTATGAAGAACTAGTATTGCATGGGTTTGTATTGAATTTTGATGCATGGGTGAGTTTTGCCTGATTTAACTTGGAAATTTTCAATGAATTTGAAGAAGTAAGGTTTGAATTATAAATTTAAAGTCTTGAATTCCGCCACCCTTGCTTTGATGAATTCATTCATGTATTGCATTGGATAATACTTTAATGAAACTCTTGTTTTGGAAAATTCTTGATATGAATTTGAATATGTCTAGGCTTGTGATCACAATGTCTCTTTGATTGACTCTATGAGTCATGTGGGTGCTTGCACCATTTGTTTTGGTTTGCAATTTTGTAGAATGAGATACATCCTATTGCATTGATCTTGAATGATTTTGGAAACTCTTGATTTTCTTTGAATTCTCTTGACTTGAAACGTTTGATTTTGGTAAACTATGTTCTAATGATGCATGATTTGAAAAGTATGGTTAGTTTCGG
>JBCEWC010017062.1:0-12730 GCA_038996855.1 Solanum aculeatissimum
GAAAACTGAAAATAATCTTAGATTTAAAAAAATCTTTTATTATAAATTTCAAAATTTATACTTACGAAATAAATCTTTTATTATAAATTTTAAAATTTATACTTATATATTTAGTTGTCAAATTCAGATGTGACCGAAAAATAATAACTTTATGGGGTGAATCATTAGAAATAAATACTGAATTGCTGCACAAGTTGAATATTGAAAGACTTGTAATAACATTTTGTGATGTTAGAACTACATAATATCAAGGTATTATATTAATTGTTGTATTTATAATAACCTTTGCAACTTTTTAATGCACTAATTTTTTTTAATAAAGGTACTTTTGGGCTAACTTTCACATCTATCAGTAGTACGTGGATAAATTTCACTATTGAGAATGCAATAGCTCTTCAAAATGATAATATTGAATTGTATCTATACTAAATATTCAAAGTTATAAATACCATTAATTAAAATATACTTATTATGCTTTATAATATACAGGTTTGATGTCAAAAAGGAGCACCACATAGATATTGCTTTATTCCCAAGTTTACTAATAAAACAAGCTAAAGAAGTGAAAATTGAGGATATTTCCATGGTTTGGTTACTAATAAAGAGGTACAATATACTGGGATATACGCAGGTGTAATGCGTTAGAAAGGTTAGAACTTTGGGAAGAGTTACAGGAAATTAATGCAGGATGTTGCTGCCCATGGATTATTGGGGGTGACTTCAATGTAATTCTTAATGAAGAAGAGAAGCTTAGGGGTATTCCATTTGAACAGAATGAGGGCAGCGACTTTGGTATAAACAGTTGTTCCCTAATGGAGCTTCGTTTCACAGGAAGCAATTATACTTGGTGGAATGACAGAATAGAGAATGATTGTATTTTTAAGCGGTTGGACAGGGTACTAGTAAATCAGGAGTTTATAAAATTGTTCCCAGCCTCAGAGGTGCATCATTTTATTAGGCAAGGATTGGATCATGCCCCATTGCATATGATTTGTAACACAGAGCAAGAACCCACGGTAAAGCCATTTAGGTTCTTAAATTTCTGGGCTACGCATAAGCAGTTCAAGGAAATTGTAAGACAACATTGGGTGGTAGGTTTCATGGGTAGCCCATTTCTGGAGTTACAGGTGAAATTGAAGAAAGTAAAGAAGGCCTTATCAACTTGGAGTAAGGAGGACTTTGGTAATGTCTTTCATCAGTTAGCTACTTTTGAAGATATTATAAGGGTGAAAGAGACTCATCTAGAGATGCATCCCACACCTGAGAATAGAGCTGAATTAAAAAGAATGGAAGCAAAATTGAAGAAATATTTGAAATTGGTAGAGAAATATTGGAAGCAAAAGTCTGGAATGAGGTGGCTAAATGATGGTGATCGTAACACCAAGTTCTTTTACACATACGTAAAAGGACGAAGAAAGAAATTACATATAATGAAAATAGTTGATCTCATGGTGATCTCCAGAAGACAGATGCGCAAATTGGGGATGCAGCAATTCAATTTTTTTCAAATCAATTGCAGGAAGTTAGCCAAGCTGATGATTTTTCCATGTTAGAACATTTGCCTTGTCTGATTACAGCTGAAGATAATGAGGCAATGGTGAAAATTCCAGATAAGGAGGAAGTTAAAAAAATTATATTTGAATTAAATGGGGCAAGTACATGTGGGCCAAATGGGTTTACTGGATTATTTTTTCAGACATGTTGGGACATTGTTGGTGATGACATTACTAAGGTGGTGCGTGCATTTTTTTGTGGTCAAGAGTTGACGAAGTATGTGACACATACAAATCTGGTGTTAATTCCTAAGAGGGAGATTGTTAGGACTTTCTCGGTTCTGAGGCCTATTGGCCTAAGCTGTTTTACTAATAAAATTTTGTCGAGGATGCTACATGAAAGAATGGTACAGTTGCTGCCAAAGTTGATCTCACAAAATCAGTTTGATTTTATAAAAGGAAGAAACATAACAGAGAATATTTTACTTACACAAGAGATAATAAGGGATATAAATAGAAGAAATAAGCATGTGAAAGTAGTGGTAAAGTTGGATATGGAGAAAACTTATGATCGAGTCTCTTGGGTTTTTCTTACGAAGGTGATGAGGAAATTTGGGTTTTCAGAAATCATTATTGACATGGTATGGAGATTATTATCTAATAATTGGTATTCAGTATTAATAAATGGCAAGTCATATGATTTCTTTTCGTCTACAAGGGGGCTAAAGCAAGGTGATTCACTATCTCCTACTTTATTTGTAATTGCTGTTGAAGTACTATCTAGAAAACTTAATAGTCTTAATGAGGATGTTGAATTTAAAGGATATGGTCTGCCTAAATGGAGTCCCAAAATTAAACACTTGTCCTATGCTGATGATACAATTTTATTCTGTTATGGAGATAGAAAATCGGTGATAAAAATGATGCATGTGCTAAGGGAATATGAAGAGGTCTCAGGTCAGAAGATCAACAAGCTGAAGAGTTTCTTTTATCTTCATGACAACACTCCTTTAAGTGTTGCAATCAAATTGAGAAGATTAACAGGAATCATGCGAGGCAATTTTCCATTTATATATTTGGATTGCCCAGTATACTATGGGAGAGGTAAATCAACTTATTTTGAGGAGGTAATAAAAAAGATCTCTAGAAGAATTTTATTATGGCATAATAAATTACTGTCTTCAGGAGGTAAGGAAATTCTTATTAAACATGTTCTTCAGTCTATTCCTATATATCTTCTCTCTGTTGTGAATCCTCATAAAAAGGTCACAGATCAAGTACATCAACTACTTGCAAGGTTTTTTGGAGCAGCAATGGTGGAGCTAAAAGAAAACATTGGGTTAACTGGAAGGAATTGTGTTATCCCAAAGAGGAAGGAGGCCTAGGTTGTAGGTCTCTTTTTGATGTTAACAAGGCTTAATTTATAAAATTGTGGTGGATTTTCAGGGTATCTAGTACTTCTTTATGGGCTAATTTCATGTGGAACAAATATTATAAGAAAATACATCTAGTCATAGTGACTAATAGTGGGGCTTCTCAAATCTGGAAAAACTTGATCAGAGTGAGGGAAAAGGTGGAGCATGATATTTGATGGCAAGTCAAGTCTGGGAATTCCAGCTTTTGGTTTGATAACTGCACCAAAATGGGTGCTTTATATTATATAGAAGAGCAGGGAGTGATTCAGGAAGATATGAAACTTAAGGAAGTCACAATAAATGATGATTGGGATAGAGCTAAGCTTTTCTCTTTATTATCTTCAGACATGGCTAATCTAATTGTAGACAGTATTAAACCACTTGAAGGTAGCCTGAATGATAAACCTTGGTGGATGGGGGACACATCAGGTATTCTCAATGTGAAATCAGCCTATAATATCCTAAGGGCCAGAAGACCAGTTCAGGAATGGACAGAAAATATTTGGTGCAAGGATTTTCCATTCAAAATATCTTTTTTCTTATGGAAAGCCCTTAAAAGAACAATACCCACTGGTGATAATCTTAAAAGGATGAAAGTCAAAATAGTTTCTAAATGTTATTGTTGTGAACAAGGGTAAGAGGAGACTGTAGAACATTTTTTCCTAACAGCTTCCACAGCTCAGAAACTATGGAAGCAGTTTGCTTCTTGTGCAGGTATCAAAGTTGAAGATAAACATTTACAACAGTTGATCTATACTTGGTGTGAGATTGATATGTCTGCCAAGGTGAACAAAGTCTTAAGAACACTTCCTATTATTTTAATATGGGAACTTTGGAAGAGAAGGAATGCAAAAAAAAAATGATAAGGAGTACACATATGAATGGATGGTCTATCAAATACAGAAGAACATTCATCAAGTTATCAAGGTAAAGTTCCCTTGGATTAAAGGAATTCCTATACAGTAGGAGGAGATGATAAACACTTTGGGGAGGTATAGACCTGTACTGTATTTTCACAAGGTAGTCTGGAAACCCCCAGAAGAAGGGTGGGTAGCTTGCAATACTGATGAAGCAAGCAGAAAGTTCAGGTAGGAGCGCCTATGGCTTTTGTATTAGAAATTCTGAAGGAAAATTGCTATTTATAGAAGGACAAAGTATTGGATTGACTACGAACCTAGAAGCAGAATCTATTACTATTTTAAAGGCTTTAAAGCGTTGCAAAGAACATAATTTTCAGTCGATTAAACTGCAAACTGATTCGCTGGAGCTAACTAAAATGATTATGGGGGAGTGGCATATACCTTGGGATCTGGTGGAAAGAATTGAAGATATTAGACAAGTGATGCAAAACATGGTGATTCAAATATCTCATGTTTACAGAGAAGCCAATCAATTAGCAGATTACATTGCAAATGAAGTCATAGAAAAAGTTCACATGCTTAGATATAATGAATTTCGACAGTTACCAAGTAATGGAAGAAGACTCATTAATATCGACAAGCAACAAATTCCAGCCCTTAGAATTAGAATCAAGCCTATTAACATTTACATCAACTGAAGACTGGATACATATTGCAGCAATACAACTAATTATTTATAAAACGATAGAAGCACAGGGAACAAATGATTGTGCAGAAGAAGACCTCACATCCAACAAGAAAGATGACAAAAACAGTTAATACAGGTGAAAGAGACAGAACCAAATCTGAGATTTTGAACATGCAGCTAGCCAGGGATGAGCTTGAAGGCTGAACCATCATCTTCGAACAACAAGACCAATACCTTGCTACCACGGGAGTTCCAAACAAGAAATCAGAAGAAGATTGGAAGAATCAAAGGAAGGGGAGAATCAACAAATAGACAAATACCTTCAAATGATAGCAACGAAGAAGCTGATGGCTATGGGAGACGAAAATGGAGAAATAGAGAGTTGGACAAGACAAGAAAACCTATTTCAGGGTCCTTTTCTAGATGGGATGGGTCTTTTTGTATCCAAACAATATTTAAAATTTGGATAATTTAATAAAACGGGTCATGAACCCAAAATTAATTTTTTTTAAAAAAACTCTAACACATTTTATATATATTTGTAAGTTACATATTGCAGGTTTAGTGGACCAATCAAAAATATAATAAATATAGAGGACCTATGATTTGCATCATGCACCAAATGCTACAAGAAAATTATAGATAGTTATAGATTGTTTATTTTTTTAGTTTTTTAAACAATAAGCAAATTCTATTGGCATAACATTTAATATTATTTATTAACCTTTATTTATGTATGCTTTCTACTTTAAAAGAATTCTACAATACTTACTTTTATTTAATTACAAAAAATTATTAATGATTTATTCTATATTGCAGAATATTATTTATTAAACACTTATTAAAAACATGACACAAAAAAGTACCTATAAAAATAATTATCATATTATATTTTAGCCTATAATTTGTCACTTTAATATATTATTTTACTATTTTTCTATTTCTATATAGATCAAACCAAAGTTACTCAAGCCATTCAAAAGATTAACAAATATATTTCTGATAATGCTTACCAAGTAGAAAATTCAGGTAAAAAAGTACAAACCTCAAATTCATGAAAAGTATAAGTTCTCTGTAAAATTTTTGAAATCCTGATAATTGAGAGGTCTGACAACTTGATTTGTGTATCTTCATTTTCAATCATTCAATCCATAGAAGATATTGATATTGAAGAAAGAAGACCAATAAAACAACGCAAAATAGACCGGTTCTTGAAGGCTCTATCAAAATAATGTGAAATTGAAGGTAATGCAATACTTATTCATCAATTATATTTACTTGCGTTCAATTTGTACTATATTTATTATTTATTAAGATTTATAACATTTGACTACCTAAATTTAGGTCAAGTTGACTACATACCATCAATATCATGTACTCAAAAGTTGAAAAATATTCCCAAATGCATACATTGTCATTCTATGAGGTTTCAACATGAAACTCGAACATTTTGTTGTGACGATGGATCAATCAAACTGGCAAATACCAAAGTTCCAAGTCAATTATATGAGTTATTTGTAGACGAAATAGATATAGCTAAGGATTTTCGCACACACATTAAAACATATAATAGTATATTTGAGTTTACGTCATTTGGCATTACACTTGACAAACGATTAGCCTATTCACGGAAAGGAATTTACACCTTCAAAGAAACATTTCAAATTTATCATGACCTACCATCATTGTTCCCGCGTGATGATAATCCATGTTATTTTCAGTTATACTTTTTTGATACGGATAATGAGCTATGCAATAGAATTTCAAAAATTAAAGAAGCAAATTTATCAGAGGAAGTTATGACGATTATTAGACAGATAATGAATGTCAATCCTTATGCACAATTCTTTCGACAGCTAAAGGATCATTCAAGCTTCAAAGATTTACAAATTTGAATTGCTTCGAATGCATGCTAAACTAGATCAACGTGTCTACAAAAATCATCAGTAGATCAAGTTGGTGCTATTTGGATAGATGGAAACAATCTTAATATACCATTTGATCGAGAGATTATTATTCATGAGCATTCAGACAATAAACATAGGGTAAAACACTATTATGGTTGTTATGACCCACTTCAATATCCTTTGCTTTTTCCAAATGGTGAGGCAGGTTGGCATTAAGAAATACAAAAATAACATAAATTAAAAAAAATTCACGTAAAACTGAAGTTTCAAATCTCGACAAGAACATCACAACATTCACATCTGCTGACAGGTGTTTGACAATGAGCAACAAGGTAAATTTTTAAAATAAAATTACATGCCATTTTTTATTTTTATAATAAAAAATTACTCATATACATGTATATTTTTTTTGAAGGTGTACATCGTGGAGCTAAATATTGTATCTCTTGTAGAGAGTATTATTGTTATAAGTTGCAGATACGTGATGAAGAGAACGCAATATTACTATTGTACGGAAGATTATTTCAACAATTTGTCGTTGACATGTACATTAAGCTGGAAACAACGCGACTTGAATATTATAGGTTGGAGCAAGAAAATTTTAGAAGAGAAATATTGCAAGGTATAGTTGATAGTATCATGGCTGAAGAAAGTAGAGGAGCTAAAGTTGGTCAGAGAGTAGTACGTCCTGCATCATTTGTAGGAGGTCCTAGGAATATGCGTCATAGATATATGAATGCAATGGCTCTAGTCAAATATTTTGGAAAGCTAAATCTCTTTATCACTATGACATGTAATCCAGATTGGGTGGAGATCCAAGAAAATCTGATAGGAGGATAGCTTCCGCAAGACAGACCTGTCTTGGTGACTAAAATTTTTAGAGCAAAGTTACAAGATTTAAAAGATCATATCTTCAAGAAAAAAATATTTGATCCCATTGCAACACATGTCTTTGTGGTTGAATTTCAAAAAAGAGGACTACCACATGTACACCTTTTATTGATTATTGAACAAAGATACAAGATAACAACAACAGATCATTATGACAAGTTTATTTCTGCTGAACTTACTGATAAAGAAGAATTTCCTCTCTTGCATAATTTGATTGTCAAACATATGATGCATGGTCCATATGATAGAAATCATCCAACAAATCCTTGCATGAAGGATGACCAATGCAAAACTCATTATCCTAGGTCATTTTGTAACAAATCAATACAAGAAAAGGATGGATATCCTATTTATAAAAGAAGAAATGATGGAAAGAGAGAAAAAGTTTGTGGCGCGCAAATGAATAATCAGTGGGTTGTTCCTTATAATCCTTTTTTACTAACTAGATACAATTGTCACATTAATGTTGAATGTTGTGCAGGAGTGAAAGCAATAAAGTATCTATACAAGTACATATATAAAGGACATGACAGATGTGCCATTTATATTGAATGAGATGAAGGAGAAAAAGTCATTGATGAAATTCAAAACTTTCAAGATGCACATTGGGTGACAACACCAAAAGCACTATGGAGAATTTATGAATTCAATCTTAGTGAAATGCATCCTCCAGTCATTAACCTTCAGCTACATCTATCGGATAGACAATCAAATAACTATATTATTATTTACATGTAATATTTTCTTAAATTTTAATTTTTGATGTCTGATATAAAATATATACATTGACATGTAGTGTGCTATTGGAGCAATCAAAATTTGAAAAATATTGTTGCATGAAAATATGCATCACTAACCATGCTCACCGAATATTTTCGAATATGTTTGATAGATAGTGAAGCACGAAATAACTTATACAAAGAGTTTTCAGAGTACTATGTTTGGAATCCTCAGAGAAAGAAATGGACAAAAAGAAAAAAATAAGATCAGTAATTGGTCGAATTGTTGTTGGTAAGCAATCAAATATAAATAATATTCATTTTTCATATTTTTAAATTTAAATTTAAATTACATTTTCTATAATGTTGCAGCTAATCCAAGAGAAGGTGAAAAGTATTATTGAATCACATAAGAGGACCAACTTCATTTGAATACTTGTTGACTATTAATGGGAGGATATGTGGATCATTCAAAGAAGCTGCAAAAGAAAAAGGTTTATTAGAATCAGATAATAGTATTTTTGAATGCTTACGTGAAGCAGTCATCTTCAATATGCCATCGGCTATGAGAAATTTATTTGCCACAATTTTGGTGCATTGTAATCCAACGGATGTAAGAAAACTCTAGGATACATATAATGATGAAATGTCCAAAAATTATAAAAGAATACATCGTAATTCTTCTACTGTTCAACTTCAATGCACACTGAAAAGCGTAAGTCATTTCTTAGAGAGCATGAGCAAGAGAATTGAAAATTATGACACACCTAGACTTCAGAACAAGTTGGATGAGAAAATTACATCAGTGTAGAGAAATAAGGGAAGAGAAGTCTATAATAATACCTTCAGAAGATTTTGTCGCACAATTAAGCTAAATCCTTAACAAGAGCAAGCATTCAAGACTATACTAGAAAGAGTCAATTCTGGTCAATCAGGATTATTCTTTGTTGATGGACCTGGAGGAACTAAAAAAATATTTTCATATCGTGCATTGCTCGCAAATATCAGATCAAGAGGCATGATAGCGTTAGCAACGACAACAAGTGGTGTAGCCACAACTCTTTTATCAGGAGGTCGTACGACTCATTCTAGATTTGACATACCGCTTCAAACAAATGATACGACAATCACACATATGTCAAAACAGAGTGGTGGAGTCAAATTGATAAGAAAAGCGAAGCTGGTTATTTGGGATGAAGCACCTACGGCCAACCGCTAGACAATTGAAACAGTTGATAGGAGCTTCAAAGATATAATGGATATTAATGAACCCTTTGATGGAAAAGTTATAATTTTCGAAGGTAATTTTCACCAAGTACTGCCAGTAGTTTCAAAATCTACTAGAGCTGAAATGATAAATGCAAGCTTGGTAAAATCGTACTTGTGGCATCAGATGGAAAAGATTAAATTAACAAGATACATGAGAGCCAAAACAGATTCAACATTCAGTGAATTCTTACTACGTATAGGTAACGGGGAGGAACCTACAATAAGAGATGATTTTGTACTTCTGCCAGAACAATTGGTTATTGAAAATACGAGTGCTAGTACTGATGAAGATGTCTTAAAAAAAATATTTTCATTGCTGGATCAAAATGCAAGTTGTGTCAAATATATCATAGAACGAGCTATCCTAGCTAGTAGAAATGAGTACATCGATCAAATAAATGAGATGTTAATTATCAAGTTTTCTGGTGAAAGTAGATCGTTTCTTAGTTTTGACTCTGCAGAAGACGATACCAACAATTACTATCAAGAAAACTACTTAAATACTTCAACGCCAAACGGCTTGCCTCCACATAGGTACGTTCTAACATATTGAATAATATGTTATTATATTTCACAATCAACTTATTTGTTAATTAACAACAAGTATATATTTTGAAATTTTGAATTGATGAAGTTGGAATGAAAATATAAGAATCAATTAGTTATTGGATAATATCAATTCATAAATATTTGAATATAACAAGGAAGATTTTTAATAATTATCAAATATGTTTTCATATTACTGAGCATACGTATCTATACAACCTAATTTACTTATCATAAACCTAGAGGACTGGTGAATGTTCTATTACATTAGCTTTTCAACACGATTTTTATATTATATAATACAAAATCATAAATTATCAGAGGACCTAGCTAATAAAATACGACATTTGGTTCACCAACTGTAAATATTTAGAATTATTCAATGCCTAACAATTTGTCATACACGTTAGTTATGAAGAAAAAGACACAAAAAACATTTATCAAAATTCTATTTTAAACTAAATCTTTACTTTTTGGATCTACTTGGATGAAAACGAAAATAATTCTTCTGTCTTTTTTGAATCAAATTACTAATCAAATATTGGTACACAGGTTGGTTTTGAAGAAAAATATGCCTATTATGTTGTTAAGAAATTTGGATGCTTCCAATGGATTATGTAATGACACAAGAATGATATGCAGAGGTTTTGATTGGGTCAAAATGCTAACAAACATGTGTTTATCCCGAGAATTCAACTATCACCTCCTGAAAATGAAGGTTACCCTTTCAAATTCATTAGAAAACAATTTTCAGTATGATGATGCTTTTCAATGACGATAAATAAGGCACAAGGACAAACAATACCAAATGTTGGACTATATTTGTCACAACACGTTTTTTCACATGGACAATTATATGTTGCACTCTCAAGGAGAATATCGATGTCAACAACAAAGGTTTTGGTCATGTCAGAGCAGCCAAAGGAAAAAAACAAGCATACACCAAGAACATTGTCTACAAAGAGATATTAGGTCATATGCAATTACCTGATAAAATGTGTCATTTACACTTACAAATATATTATAGCTAGCTAACCTCAAATATTTGTGTTCGCAAATTTAGAAGATTCACAATTACATTAAGTTTAACTGATTGATTGAAAATAAATAGAGGGGTTTGATGATGATCATCGGTTGAAAGAGGAGGAGGAGATGATTGAGGAGAGTAGTGATGGTTGTACTTTGGAAGACGAAAGACCCGATGATTATCGAAGAGGAGGTTATCATGCCGTCCGTATAGGTGATACCTTCAAAGGGGGCTAATATATTGTCCAGAGAAAGCTGGATTGAGGTCATTGTTCCTCTGTCTGGCTTGCTTGGGATATTCTCATATCCGTATGTTTTCCATCCCACACCCTTCTCTTTTACTCAGCTTTTAGGTACTCTCAATTTGTTTTCATCTGTGAATGTTAAGGATTGCGGACTTGTGGAAGACCTAAATTAAATGTTGAAATATGTTCAGCTTTTAAAGTTTGACTGCTTGTGATTCCTTTACATGTACCCCTTTTGATTGGGATTTCATATCTACCCCTTTAATCTATTTTGTTGTAATATTTGTTTGTTTAAGTTCTCTGTTGAGTTACATTTGACTTACTCGCAAATGTGCATAAGCATGAAAACTAGCAACATTGTTGTTAGAAGGACTTTAAGATTTGCATTTTTGAATGGCTAGCAACTTTGTTTTGTTGGGTTATTGATTCTATCAAAGTAAGTAGTTAATTTTTTGTGTATGCATCTTTGTCAATAATGCAACAATTATACACATAACATCAAAAATACATTAATCATAATTTTTATTTATAATAATAATGTTCTCTACAAGAGACACTATATTTAGCCATAAATGTATTCCATTTGTGAATTATTTTGAAAATAATTACTTTAAATTCATGATACACGTGCAACACACGTATTGTAAACTAGTATATATATATATCATAGAAATATCAAATTAGAAATTACTTATATATCATGTTTATATTAAATCAAAAGCAGACCCAAGGATAAAAATAAATATATAATAATCACATAAATGTCAAATCAAAAACTAAATATATACAAGTTTTAATGTAAATGATTTAATTTAAGTTAACTAAGCTGAATAATGGTGAACACTGATTTTTTTGCTTTTTTTTCTTTTTTTCCTCCATTCAAATTTCTCTGATAGAAACAGTAAAATGAACAAGAAGAATTGTAAGTTGTGTGGTAACAACAGAACAATAATGTATTGTGAGTTAGATGAAATTGGTATTTGTTTGGATTGCGATTCCAAAGTTCACTTAGCCAATTTTCTCATAGCCAAACACACGAGAAATCTTCTCTGTAATTTATGTCAAAATCAAACTCCATGGACAACTTGTGGCCCTGAGATTTCTCCAACATTCTCTCTCTGCAATTCATGCATCAAAAATTCTAACTTTTTGTTTTTCTTTTCGAGCCCTGACTGGTGAAATTGGGACATTATTGGATTTTTCTTATGGTTTCTTCATTATATTTTGTGTCTCCTTGGCCGGTGACTTGTTCTTGGGCGGGGTTTGAGTTAGAATCTGTAAACTTGAGCGTTCAATCTCTATTGTTTTTATCGCTAGTCTTGGAATCTTTCTGGGGGTAGCTAGGATGTTACTTTTTTTTGCATGATGTAAATGGTTTGATTTGGGTTTGGATGATGATGAACGCTGACTTTTTTTTTTTGGTTAATGACAGATTGAACAATGGGACAAAAAGGGGGAGATGGAGAGACTAACTTCCATTGGAAGTCTTGTATTGAAAAGAAGGATAATTATGACGAGTGAGAAAAATACGGTTGATTGACACATTAAAAAGGAAGTTGAATATTCCAACAATAATAAAACTCCTTAATTGTAGTATTACATTGTTATTTAATCCGTTTTTGATAAACTTTTAATTATATATATATATATATATATATATATATATATATA
>JBCEWC010017063.1:0-12730 GCA_038996855.1 Solanum aculeatissimum
AAAAAGTGACGGACAAAGTGACCCTTTCCGTCGCTTTTCTAAATTTTTTTAAAAAAAAATCCAGAAAAGCGACGGACAGGGTCACTTTGTCCGTCGCTTTTTTGATTTTTTTTAGAAACCCTTTTTTTTAAAATTTGCGACGCTATCCGTCGCAAATTTTAAATAATTAAAAAATACTGACCTCGTTCATCGCATTCGTATTTTTTTTAAAAAAAAAAATTTGCGACTCTATTCGTCGCTTTTTTGCCACGCTGTCCGTCACTTTTTCAAAAGCGACGAGCAAAAAAGCGACGATTGTGACTGCATCGCTTTTCCGTCTCTTTTCCCGAAATAAGCGATGTAGTCCGTCACTTTTTTTCATCCTTTTTTGATAATATTTTAGTAGTGCAACTAGCAAAATCAAGGGTCCTCTCAGTATATATACAAGGTGGTAGGGATCCATACAATCAACAGGGATAGTAGCCAGCTAAGTCCATTGGTATGACAACTAAGGATATGTTTAGACAAACCATTGAAAACTAGAAGAAGTCTACAGTAGAGCAAGCTAAGTTGGCTGTAGAGGTTTGTCAAAATCGACTTTCCATTCAGAAACTTGAAAAATAGTTTGGACAACTGGAAAGTGTGCAAAATTTTAGACCACAAGACGGCTTGCCAGGTAACACTAATCCAAATCCCAAAAAAGTAAATACAATGAGTACAAGGAGTGGCAAGCCTATGGTAGAATTGATCCCAAAAAAGAAGAGCGGGGACAACCCAAATGTTGAGAAAGAAGATGAGCCCAGAAATCCCAGCCCTCCAAGTGTTAAGGTTGAACCAAGGTTAAAGCCTCCTCCTCTATTTCCATAAAAGTTCAAAAATAAGAAAGAGGATGAGTGCTATGAGAAATTCATGGGGTTGCTAAAATAGGTATACATTAACTTACCATTGATTGATCTTTTGTAGGGAACCTCGAAGTATGCAAAGTACATGAAGGATATTATGGCCAACAAAAGTAGGTGGCCTGAGTATGAGACAGTTGCACTTACTGAAGAGTATAGCTCCAAGATCCTCAATAAAGTAAAGTTACCAACAAAGTTGAAGGATCCTGGGAGCTTCACAGTTCAAGTCACCATTGGAAGTTGTCTCAGTGCAAGAGGATTGTGTGATCTAGCTGAAATCATTAATCTGATGTCCAGATCTATGTTCAAGAAGTTAGGTCGTAAATACCCAAAACCAACTACAATCTTGCTATAGATCGTTCGATAGCTAGGCCGAACAGAATCTTAGAGGATGTCTTAGTCCAAGTGGGATCTCTTATATTTCCTTTGGACTTCATCATCCTTGACTTTGAGCCAGATCCATAAGTACCTTTCATTCTAGGGCGCTCATTCTTGATGACAGGAGGGGCATTAATTGGAGTAGAGATAGGGTGCTTGACTATGCATGTTCTTGATAAGGTAGAAGTCTTTGAAATCTACCAAGATTTGAAGTTGTCTGTCGTGTATGAGGATTTGACAGCCATCATAGTGTGTGATGCAAAGCTTGCAGTTCATTAGATTGAGGCCAAAGATCCTCTAGCAAAAGTGTTTCTCAATCAAGAGTTAAAGGGTGATCATGAGGCCAATAAGAAAGCAAGTGTGTTGAACAACCCAAATGTCAGCGTGCAAAAAAAATTGGTAGAACTATTAGATAGGGTGTTGGGTCCTTCACCCAAGCCATCCATTAAGAAAGCTCCTAGTTGGATTTAAAACCACTTTCCTCCAGTCTTAGATATGTGTTTCTTATTGTCAATAATACTTTACCTATAATCTTTTTTGCGTCCTTATCTACAACTCAGGTGGAAGTGGTTGTTGCTGCCTTAAAAAGGAGAAAGAGGGTTATGAGCTAGAAGATATTTGATCTTCATGGTATTAGCCTGCCCTATTCATGCACTAGATATTCATGGAGGAAGGTCGTGAATCGGTAGCCCAGCCACAAGGGAGACTGAATCCCATCATGAAAGAAGTGGTGAAAAAGGAGATAATCAAGTGGTTGGATGTTGGGATCATATACCCTATCTCTGTCAGCAAGTGGGTAAGCCCAGTTTAGTACATCCCAAAGAAGGGTGGGACGATTATGGTTGATAATGAGAAGAATGAAGACATCCTTACTAGGATGGTCATTGGGTGGCGAATCTACACGGACTATTGCAGACTCAATGATACCACAAGGAAAAATCACTACCCAATATCGTTCATTAATCAGATATTAGACAGGTTAACTGAGCAAGAGTACTATTGTTTTCTAGATGGTTGCTCAGGATATAATCAGATTGCCATTGCTACTAAGGACCAAGATAAGACAATCTTCACATGTCTGTATGAAACATATACATTCAAGAGAATGCCCTTTAGTTTGTGCAATGCACTTGCCATATTCCAGAGGTGCATGATGGCCATTTTCTATGACATGATGGAGGATTTTGAAGAGATCTTTGTGGATGAATTTTCAGCGCTTGGGGAGTCATTTGATGTATTCCTTGAGAAATTGGAAAAAGTATTGGCTCATTATGAAGAGACTAATCTTTTCCTGAAATGGGAAAAGTGTCATTTCCTGGTGAAGGAGGGGATAGTATTGGGTCACAAAGTGTCCAAATGAGGTTTGGAGGTCGACAGAGCTAAGATAGAGGTTATTGAGAAGTTACCTCCATTCGTGTCAGTCAGAAGGGTCAGAAGCTTTTTAGGTCATGTAGGGTTTTACCGACGATTCATCAAATATTTCTCCAAAATCTTAAAGTCCCTATGCGCACTACTGGAGAAGAAGGTAAAGTTTGACTTTGATGCTCCTTGTTTGCATGCTTTTGAGACTTTGAAGCAATGGCTAGTGGAAGCTTCCATACTCATGGACCTTAATTGGGAGCTCCCATTCGAATTGATGTGCGATGCTAGCAACACTGTAGTGGGAGTACTCTTGGGGAAGAGAAAGGATAAGATCTTTCATTCTATATACTATGCCATCAAAACCTTGGATACAGTGCAATGCAATTATACAATCACAGAGAAGGAGATGTTGGCATTGGTATTTGTTTACTTGACCCACCTTAATAGTTTACTCTTTTTAAATACCTACTCTATCATTTTTGACCCTATTTTCGTGACCCCAGCCTCACATTCTCCCAGTTCTACTCAAATTCAACCACATTTCCTCATAAATCTTTCATCCCTCACTCAATTCTAACCTTAAATCCACGTTGCTCTTTTGGTTTCCTATTGAGTTCATGTGTTTCCTACTTAGTCTCAACAACAAGTACTAAATGGCATCCCATGAGAGAAGTGAATGTGGGGAGGGATCCTATAGTAGTCGAAAGCGTTATAGGGATGTACCCCAAGTACTCCCAGCCTGTGTTGTCCCTAGGGGATAACGTAGGATGTTTGGCCTTAGTGTTGTGCTTCTATATGGTAAAAAGTTGTACAAGTCTCACACAAAGGCCAAATACTTCCCTGATGTTCCCATTGACAACAAAAGCTTAGGAGGGAGTTCCCTCACATCATGGAGAAGATTCGGGAGGTCCAAATAGAGTTTATTTTTTCAAATCCCCTACAATCTTAGCATGGTTCTAGAATTCTACACAAATCTCCTGGTAGATTCTCGGACCTAATTCGTGACGATTAAGGTGGTTGAGGTCAATATTTCCCCTGTGGCTATCAATAACATTCTTGGGACTCCAAACGTTCCCTCTAGCTTCTTTGACTAAGCTCTAGATTTGGCCTCCCTATCAGTCCATGAGGCACACCCTTGCCAAACCCACATCCATAACATGTTGGACGAGGTATGGGTATCGTAACTACTACCAGTCCTTCTTCTATGCCTAGATAAATCAGGATGCTAGAGTATGGACCAAGATTATCATGCACAATTTGATACCCAACCTCCACTACACCGAGGTTATTAGGGACAGGGCGTGTTTCATTTATTCCTTGATTTTGCGGGGTGATCAACTTTGGGGAAGTATTGAAGTCATCTATGAGGAAAGACCAAGTCCACAAAGGGCAAAAAATGCCTTTAGTGGTTTGATTACCATGTTATGCAGGCCTGAAGGTGTCCCGAGAAGATTTTGGACTATAAGCCCCATATTTAGGTAATACCCTTTGGCGTCTCTAGCACAAAAGGGCCAGACATCTAGTATGGGCCCATTTTGACCTTTCAGGAGCGTTGCCACTGAGATGAGCTGGTATAGGCAATGATGTACGGGTTGGATATGCTTCGGCACTAAACAGGTGGCCGTCTATCGACACGAGAGAATCTTTATTAGGTGGAGCTCTAGTATCCGCTCAATGACCATGCCAAGCCGGCACTGGGGATAGACCCTCTATTCTTTAAGTTGGTGGATGATGACATCCCTACCGACCCTGAGCACACTAGAGAGAAATCAAATATAGAGTCCAAGGATGAGGCTGAGGATGAGCCACCTCTGCATGTCCATGGATCTCTTGCTCTCCTACTGCCTGATATGGAGGAGTGAGTTCAGACCCCCCCTCCCATCGTCACATTATTTGTATGTTTTGACACTGAGAATAGTGCAATCTTTTAAGTGTGGGGTGGGGTGCTTTTGATGATGATGATTTTATGCTTTTTTATTAGGCCATGTATAATCCAGATGATGCTTTACTTTATGTTTTTATGTTTAGTTAAGACTATGTTTTTAAATTTCTATAGGGTTATAAATAAGTAAATTGTGGCATATGATGTTTTTATTTTGAGTAGTTAATATCGATAGTTTATGTTGCATGGTGTTGTATGATGTTGATTAAGTCATGAATTGTGTTACTATATCTCTTTTTTTAGCATAGTCATAGTTCAGTGAAGGGGCCCTATGATAGATGGATGATGACTGTCCTAAGGGTATTCATCAACGTTTTATTTTATTTTGTGTATTGGTAGAATGTGAATGGTTTGATATTGTGTAGTGGGCAAAGTTGCGAAAAATTGAAAATTTTAAACAACCCACATTCTTAGTTTTGTATGTATATATGTATGCTTAATTTTGTATTCATGTAAATGAATGTAATGGTTATGATGTTATTGATCCTTTTATAAAATTGTACCATGTGGCAGTGAGCTTAATTAGTGTCTATGTTGCTATAATTGCTAGAACTTTCCCTGTATGTGGACTAAACTAGGTAGATTTAGAAATTGGAGGAGATGATCTAGGAATTTCTTTGGCAACTTTGATTTATACTTTTTTGAGAACCCACCATAGTTTATTCATCCCTAGTTAGTCCATTTTGAGCCTTAAACTTGTTTATTGGACAACCACATGATAAGTCAGTTCCTTCCTTTCTTAAACTATGATTTTGATCCAAATATCCTAAGAGTTTTAGCATGGAAAAGATAAAAGGAAATAAGCTTTGTAAAAGGTACCCCTGCGACAAGCCTTGGTATTGAAAAATTATTTTTTGAGAAAAGTCCAGACCTAAACCAGTAAGGGTTTGTGACCAATCCGCGTCGCAAACCTGCTCCTGGTTAGGCCACTGCGAGGAAAAAAGAGATCAGTTTTCTTTTTAGAAGTACATGCTAGGGAATGGATGTTGAGGATAATAATGATTGGAGAGTTCACAGGGGGATGTGATGTATAAAGAAAACCAAAGAAAAGTGCATAAGAAGCTAAAGTATATGATAGACTAAAGCGCTTGGGAGTTGAGCCACTTATGCACATCCTAAAAACCACTACCCACCCGTCTTTAGCTTGCATTACAACCAAAATAAAGTCCTATGTGATCCTTTAAGTTAGACTCCTACTATAGTGAGGACCTACATTAAGGGCAAGCCTATGAGAATTAAGAGCGACATAAGATATCATTTGGGAGAGTGAGAGTTGTTGTTATACCCATCGTCACCATTTATTGTGTACCACTATTGTGAGTATGAATGGGTATTGCTTCTTGTGAGGGCACATTATTGTTGAAGGATCGATAATCATAATAACTCAAAACATCAGTTTTGTATGAGTCTGCGTGCATCACAGAATCTGATCTTAAAGTGAGGGTATTGTTTGAGTAGATCAATTAGATTTCAGTGATTTACAAGATGCTTAGACAAGCCTCTATGTAAATATATGTTCCTTAGCAGTACTACCTTATGAGTTGCATGCATGTGTCTTAATTTGTCCGAGAACGAACAAAGCTTTAAGTGTGGGGTGGTGATCTTAGGCGTATATATATGTCGATTAGCCAATTTCACCCATGTTTATAGCCTAGTTAGAGAATAAATTAGTAGAGTCTAGGTGATTTCTTTTGTACTTTTATTATTTCAAGCTAATCCTTGGCTGAAAGAACTTTTTGGTTGTATTTTCCAGGATTTTACATAGGTTGGATGTCTGAGTTCATAGCCGGAGAACAAGGAAGAATGCAATTGGAATAAAGGGAAAAGAAAAGCCAAAGGTACTGAAAAAGAACAACTCTGCATCGCGGAGTAGTGTCATGACAGTTTGAATTTGAAGAGAAGCATAACAATATGTGAAACTTCTATGGTGGAACAAGTTCGCGTCACAGACTTGCTTCATGGTAGTACAAATTTTTCCAGACAAGCTGGAAGATACATAGTGAGGGAACCATTTTGCATCGCAGGCTTTGATGATGCACATGGAAAGTTGGAAAATGAGATTTGTTGGGTTTAAATAATATTTTAGACATTATTTTAATTATCATTCTTTTGCTAAGACGAAGAACATCATCCTAGGGTTATTTCTTTTATCTTTTCTTCTTTAAATCCATTCTTTGAATGATTCTTAAACTAATTATATGTTTGAGACAAACAATGAGTGACTAATTTTTCATATTCTGGAATTATAGCCATAGACGATGTTCTAGACTTCGTTTTCAATGATTTCTGAATGGATTTTCGCTTAATTACTCCTATATTCCTTTAATCTATAATTCATAGTTTGGCCAATCATGAAATATACTTGTTGTCTACCTTGGATTCAGAAGATGTTAATGGGATAGAACACAGGATATAGGGAGTTTCTTTGTTCTAAAAAACTAGGATGATTCGGATATGGGAGACTTGTGACACCTACCCATATACCTTGCTTGGTTAATAAAATAGGTAGATAGATTTAATGTATTTTTATTGATCATGCTTATCCCGGCTCAACGATGTAGTTAGGTTGTCAATGAGAATAGACAAATAGAGGTTGGAAGACTTTGCTTGGAAAATTAAACCTTGTAACTCAGTAATTAGAAGACCCATGAATAATCATAGGAATTGAGGCTAGAACATATGTCAAAACGGTTATAGTCCTAGATTCTCGCTTAATTTGGTAAACTCTCAGCAACGTAATCGATCATAGTTAGTTAGTTTAATTTTAATACTTTAAAATATATAATCATCATTTTTCTTGCACAACACAGATTTCATAGTTGTTCTTTTGATAATAATTAAAAGCTAACTAAAGTCCTTGAGTTTGATATTCTAGCTCTCTAAGAGTCACTATATTACTTAAGTAGACTATGTACACTTATGTGTGATAGGGAAGCAAAAATACCCTTGTATGAAAATTTTAACTACGCCATTGAGTATGAAACGTTGATTTTATTGGGGTAGCATAGTCCATTTGTGTGCACAGGATTTTGAATGAATTCTGAGTGTTCGGTCGGAAATTGCAAAGTTGGGAAAATCATTTATTCAACTAAGATCTGGTGCAGAGTGTTTTGTTCTCCGCGATACTAGGCCCCTAGCCATGTTCACAGAGCACTAGCATTTTACAATCAGTGATCATAGGCCTAGGACACGTTCGTGGAGCACTAACAGTTTGGCCTCCGTGATCTCGCAATCCTGGCCACATTCACAGAGATATGGCTTACTAGTTCTCTGCATTTGTGTAGAAACCTCTGCATTCGCAGAGGTCATTTTTGTAGTACTTTACAATCACAAAGCACTGTTCACCATGATCATGACGAACATTCAAGGCGGGTCCCTTATGCGTATATTTATGTTCACGATCAACTTAAGCCTTTTTTTATAATTCTAAAGGCTAGGTTGTGAGGATTTTTTAGAGGAGCACATTGGAAAGTTCAGAAAGTGATTTGAGAGCTTCGTTGGAAGTGAGTTTTGCTTTTCAACTTTTGTCCTAAGACACTTTCGAAGTAAAGTTTTGGAGGAATTTTGGGAAATGAAATCTTGATCAATATAGGTCCATTTTAGGTAATTCAATAGTCTAAATCATGGGAGTTTTCATGGAGAGCATCGTAGTGCACTTGGTTTTAGCTGTGGGGGATTTGTTTTCGGTAAATTCCCATAGTTAGTTGCTACCATTGTTGGTCTTTTTTTTAAGCTAAATTTGGGTTTTTCATGTTTGATAGTGTTGAGATATTTCTGGAACCTTAATTGTATCTCATTTTGGGACATGAACTTGGAGAGCTAGTTGGGATCAGTTTTTAGGATTAATTATGAGATTTCTAAATGGGGGTCCCATATTTTCCTATTTGACCCCAAAATTGGTCCATTTTTTATTTCTTGTGAATTTAGTTTCATAATTGTAACTCTATTTTTGATAGTTTGGCAGCATTCAAAAGCTATCCGAAAGGGGAAAGTATCGGTAGAATAGGTTGGAGCACTGTATTAGGCCTATAGATAGGCACAAATTCTCTTCTTTCAAATTGAGCTTGGATATGTAAATATAGTTAGATTTGCATGAATATGAGGTGGGAAATGAGTTATATATGCCATGTATGCTAGGAATTTCTGCTTAGTTGATATTGATGCAGACGGGTACTTTTATTGTATTATTAGATCGTCCATGTTTGTTGATATCTTGTTTATGGCTGAGTTTGGTATATTAGAATATTTTTTTCCTTATTATAGGCTTAGACTAGTGATACCATAGACTCGCGTTGTCTCAGAGCTGGTAAATTAAATTCATCCGTCCCGTGTGACTCAAGAGGTGTAGGTCCTTATAGATCGATAGAGCAAATTTGAGTCTATAAATTGAGGCTTGGATATATAGTAACATCATTGGGAGCCTAATTATCCATAAGTCCCATTTTATATTATTGGAACGTCTTCATTGCATGTCTGGACCCATTTGACTATAGACATGATCACCAATTTTATGAGAGTTTTGGAAAAGACCGTTCGAGGTTAGAGGCCCGACTCTATCTATTTATTCTCCGTCCATAGAGTTGATGGACATATTTTGGCTATTAAATTTATCATGATATCTATAACTAGCACTTTTAGGGATTAGAGGTGTGTTCTATGACCGGGATAGAGGTCATTGTATCTTCAAGGATTAGAAGTTCATGCTATGATCGAGTTAGAGGCTATTTGTATCTTCGAGGATTCGAGGTTCGTGCTATGATTGGGTTAGAGGGAATTTGTATCTTCGGGTATTAGAGGTTCGTGCTATGGTTCTAAGTGTTGCTTGAGATTTAGCATTGTGCCCGGGTGTATCTTATGGGGTTATGGGGTCCTAATTGGTGTATAGACTCGAGGTTTTATTTGTATTTTACACCCATATACATACCTCTATTGCTAATATTTGACTTTTGTTGTACCATATCTAGCTTTTCCTTCTCTGTTTATTATTTTTACTCAATTAGCCTATGGTGCCTACTAGGTTCCTTTTTTTGGTACTCATACTATACTCTCTATCTGCTTCATGAGGCAGGTCCCAGTACAAGCCGGTGGCATTTATTTATTCAGCTAATAGCAGTCATTTATAAAGACTTGGTGAGCACTAAGCATTCTGGGATCATTTTAGACTTCATCTGCACTTGTGGCTTGTCTTTTGCTTTTTGAGACTAGCCTTGTATTTGTATATGTATATATATTATTTTGTCCTAGTTAGAGGATGTATCTTTTGTCTTAATAGCTCTATACATGTGACTTCCAAGTTCTGAGAGGGATCTCTTTTGCTATATATGTATGTATTGTCTTTAATTTTTAGATTTCCTGTTATTGTCATTAGTTTCCTAAATTTGTGACTTCTAGTTAGTTTTCTGCCCTTACACCCATTACTGGTAGTTTCAAATTATGTGCTGACTTACCTGCTGGTGGGATAGAATAAGTGTCATCATGACTCGAGAAACCAGATCGTGACATATGTGGCGGTGGCTACAAACACAGGAATGATAGTGGTAATGGATATAATTGTAACGATGGAGAAGGTAGGTGTGATATTAGTTGACAATAATGGTTAGCAACAATAATGATTGTAGGTGGTGGTGATAGAAGACTGTAATAGTGGTGGCGATAATTGTGATGACAGAGGTGGTTATAGCTTTTGCTCATTATCTAAGTATTTATCAATTATGATTTAATTTTCAAATTTTTTATGTTGTGTATGGGTGTTCGTGGTGGACTTTTAATAGTAGGTTTTTAGTTTAAAAAAATCAAAGTACATTTTCAAATACTCTATGATACGTTATGGTTCAAATATAGAAATATATGAGTCATGTTAGAATATGTGTAGTATATAATAGTATTGCAGTTTTGGTTGCAAGACAACAATGATTATAAATTATTTGGCTCATAGAAAAGATTCATAAGGCTCTGCAAAGGTGAATTGCCTATACAAGCAAGTTGATGATACTTTAACTTACTAGTTTAGTGTAGATGTGTTGCACGTTTGTGTCACATCAATATTATTAAATTAAATATTATAAATATTTGAAAATTTTTAATATTGTCATAAGAATATATATTCTTTTTAATTATTCATCCGTTGTTCGAAATCTGCATTGAAGTCCAACTAATTAAAATTCAGACTTGACAGATCTCATTTGGGAATAACGCTCTCTACCAAGATTTTTTTCATATCTAACCTACACAATTCTAAGTAAATGGAACAATAATGGATGACCCTAAATATACATTTAATTTAAATATAATGTAAAGGGTATATTTTATGAATAATTTGTATGGTTCTATTTGTTTTATTCGGGATTAAAATGATCATATTTTATTAAAAAAGGTAAATTTGAAAAACTATATTTCATTGAATATTTTTTGAAATACACTTTTTTTCACGATTCTTTAAAAAATATTGTCAAATAACATAATTTAAAATATTGACACTTTGATTTTTCAGAAATATGAAAATAAAAAAATTAGTCTTTCAACTTCTTTGAGAGTAATAGTACTTTGAATTAATAAGTTGTTATTCAAATAATAAAGGAAAAAATCTCAAAGTGTTTCATCCTATTATACTTGAGAGTTAAAAAAACAAAACTTTAGATTCTCTTATTATTACAAATAATTTGAAGAGTATTGTTCACCTCCATAAATGAATAAATAGTTGAGTTTTTTGTCGATCAACTTAGACGAAAAAAATTTGCAAATAAAAATTGATTAATCATGAAGTATTGAAAATATGAATAATTTTCATAAGTAAAAAGAAAAAATAACAAAACTAATCAATGCCACTTTTTACCAATCACATCTTTGTTGAAATGCCTAAAATCTCCTTAATATTTTTAATTTTACTATATATTTTCAAACTCCTTAATTATTAATTCTACCTAATATCTCATGCTCTGGATTTTTCTTTTACCATATATTTTAGAATTCCTTGATTTTAAATATTATAAGAAAATAAAATAATAGTTTGAGAAGAAAATTGTAAATGACAATTTTATTTGTTGTATTATGTGTGTATCACATTAATTAATAACAAATATAAATTTTTATATATATAAAAATTAGTAAATTGTTGTGTTTACAATATATTATTAAATATAAAACTTTAAAAAAGTCAAATCAGAAAGATTTAAGAGTCTTTCCACGGTTAGAAGTCCTTATTTTATCACTTTTTTCATATATTTTAGAAGTCAATATTATAAATATAAATAAATAATAATTTAAAGAAAATTGGTGAAAAAACGATTTTATCTAAAGTATAGTGTTTTAACGTACGGCAAAAAGTTCAATAATATTTTTAAAGGTCTTCACACTTTTAACATAATATAGATTCACAGCAAAAACAATAATATACTTATTTGAAAACTATTTCTAAGAGCAATAAGTTAAATCAATATTTTTAATGGTCTCACGCTTTTAATATAATATAGATATATAAATAGATTATAAAATAATATTTATCATGAAATTTGAGATCTCAAGGCAAATTTCACTTGTGAAATTTAAATATAAAATTATGTATTATTTGGACTAATCAAAAAATTAAATCGAACTAAAACTTTTTTGTTAATTGACTTGATTTTTTAGGGTTTGGTTTAGTTTGGGATTGTGAAATTTAAATATAAAATTATGTATTATTTGGACTAATCAAAAAATTAAATCGAACTAAAACTTTTTTGTTAATTGACTTGATTTTTTAGGGTTTGGTTTAGTTTGGGATGAAATATTTAAAAATTTTGATTTCTTGATTTTATTTTAAATTTTACTAATTTAAAATTCAAAGGGGAAATAACATTCTTACTCCCTTTGTTATTTGTTTTTTCTTTTAAAAATAAATATATGTGTTATTCAACTTGCCACGTCGAAAATTCAATTTTAAAAAATATAAGTGATTTTAATTATTTAACCAACATACCTCAAAATAATTAAAAGATAATTATGATATTTAATTTTTATTTGCTTATAATTGGCTAATTTTTTCTTCATCAATAGGTATAAGTGGGTTTGGTATTGTATAAAACACAATTTGCTTCATTTTTGGGGGTAAGTAGGGAAGTGCATTTTTTATAATTAAAAATAAAAATTCATTTTTTGGGGTAGTAGGTTTTAATATATTTTTGTTAAGTATGGT
>JBCEWC010017064.1:0-12730 GCA_038996855.1 Solanum aculeatissimum
GGATTGGAGTCGGGGTGGACTATCTCTAAGGGTCCATACTCCTTTCCATCAAACCATGTGCCACCATGGGTTATCTCCCTTGATCGGATTGACTTGTTATGTATCCCTTTTCTTAAGGGTTGACTAGGGATCTACCTGGCACGTAGTCCAATTCCAAGTAAGTAGCTCACTTGGTCTCTCATGTTGTCGGTTGAGGTCACATCCCCGCTTTGATATGTAGGTTTGCATTCATGCATCATGACATGACATGGCATATTGTTATGATATTTACTCCCTTGGATATGTGCATTCCTTTCGTACCAATGGGTGCCCTTGTCATCTAGTCTTGTTGTAGGATCATGTTCACGTGCATGGCATACCTGCATACTTAGTTCATTATATGTGCTAACCCATACTCTTTGTCTACATGATCTAACAATGTAGGGACCGGAGGTGACTTTCATCCACCGTTGGACGTCTAGTTGGAGATCTTAAAATTGTTGCTTGTGGTGAGCCCTATACTCCAGGGGCAACTCCCACTTTCATCTACCTTATATCTTTACTCTATGTTTCTTTATCTTATGACTTGAGGGTGAGCCCAGAATATGTCGAGGCCTCATCTCATCTTTTGTAGAGGCATTGTTAGATATATCAAACTCTAATATACGTTATGCTATGTGTTGATTGTAATGATATGACTACTTATGTTTGATGATGGCTTCTTATGTTATGCTTTCATTTCCGCTTATGCCATTATGCGTTTTTGATTGGGAATGTGCTCATGTGGAAAGTCCCAAACCCTTCTTGCCCCCATAGCTTGAGTCATACTTACCCGCCCCCTTAGAACGTAATTGCTATGTGCTATGTGATTCATGCTTATCCCATTTCCGGTAACATCCCCATAGCTTGAGTCCAAAGCCCCAAAATCCCTTAGACTTATGTATTATTTATTATGTTACGCGCTTCTAAATCGATGATGTGTGTGATGATGCTAAGATGGCTTGATCGAGGACTCTCAGGTTCTCTTTCGCCATGTCATATCTAGGCCCTACTCTCGGGTCATGACAAGGATGGTATCAGAGCCCTAGGTTTATAAATGATCCTCGGAGTCCAACATGTCGCGTCAATTATAGTCTTGTTCATGGGTGTGTTGCGCTCCATACCTATGAGTGAGAGGCTTTGACGACATTTTAGGAATTTTCTCACTTCATTGTCCCTATGTCGTGCTATGTACTGTTTATAAGGTTTCCTAAATGTTAGTGTTCTTGTCGCTCTTTCAGAAGATGCCTCCCAAAAGCGCTCCCCTCCCTAGACAGGCTCCTCTCCGTGAGGAATAAGCCCCTGTGAGCCTGTGGAGGAAAAAGTGACTCACGTTAAATTTCAAAATGTGGTGTCTATGTTGACCCAAGTGGTGGCTGATCAAGTTCGGCTAACTAATCCCACGAACGGCAGTGCTCCAGCTTCTAGGGTGAGGGACTTCACCCGAATGAACCCTCTGGAATTCTTTGGTTCAAAGGTTGATGAGAATGCCCAAAAGTTCATTGAGGAGCTCGCAAAGGTGTTAACTATTATGGGCATCAATTCTGAGGAAAAAGTTGAGTTGGTTGTGTATCAGTTGAAGGATGTAGCTTAAGTGTGGTACAATTAGTGGTTGGTGGAAAGAATTATAGATGTTAAGGTTGGTTGGGAGGAGTTCAAGATGGCTTTTCTAGACCATTTCTTTCCCCTTGAACTTTGAAAAGCCAAGATGACTAAATTTATCAATCTCCGACAAGGTAGCATGTCTGTGAGGGATTATTTCCTCAAGTTCGCCAAGCTCTCAAAGTATGCTCCCATGTTAGTACTTGATCTACGCGCAAGGATGAACGCATTCATTTCTGGTGTCTCTGACTTAGTTATGAAAGAGTGTCGTACTTCCATACTTATTCGGGACATAGATATCTCCAGGCTTATGACTTATGCTGAACAGATTAAGGGTGATAAGCTCACGGAGGGGATGGTGAACGACTACAAAAGAGCCCGGTTTGATGGTGAATTCTCTTACTCTAAGGGTGGTAGCGGATTTGGTCGATTCTAACAAGGCCAAGGTTCGAACATGAAGCTTGCTAATCCAAGAGTGCCTCCTCTTAAGGCACCAGTTGAGGGTGGTCCATGAGCTTCCCGTTGTGGACAGTATGGGGAAAACCATTTGGGTGAGTGTAGGAAGGCTTCGGGTGCTTGCTATGGGTGTGGAAGTATGAATCACAAGATTTTTGACTGTCCAAAGAACACTAAGAGGGATCAAGTGGCTCCAGGTAGCCAGGGGCAGCCGTAGGCCCATGTTGATAGTGCTCCCATAAGTAATAGTTTCTATGCTCTTCATGCTCGGCAGGAGGTAGATGAGGCTCCGGGCGTCGTGACTGGTATGTTAAAAGTCTTTGATTTTGATGCTTAAGCTTTACTTGACCCAGGTATAAATTTATCTTTTGTGACTCCTCTATTGGCTATTAAATTTAGTTTGAGTCCTGAAACTCTAAGGGAACCTTATTTGGTGTATACTCCCATGGGAGAGTCTATCATTGCCCAAAAAGTGTATTGGGGTTGTCCTATTTCTGTTTTGCATAAAGTTTTCCCTGGTGACCTTGTAGAGCTTGAGTTGTATGACTTTGATGTTATTCTTGGGATGAATTGGTTGCATACCTAATATGTCTCAGTTGATACTAGAACTAGGCAAGTCAAATTCCAAGTTCCTAATAAGCCCGTAATGGAATGGAAGGGTAGTGATTCCGTAGTTAGGGGTCGGTTTATTTCCTACCTCAAAGCCCAAAGAATGATTTGCAGGGGTGCATCTATCATATTGTAAGGGTTAGAGATGTGGAGGGTGAGTCACCGATGCTTGATGGTTAATTAATTTCTCGATGTGTTTCCCGCAGACTTGCCCGACA
Source organism: Solanum aculeatissimum (assembly GCA_038996855.1). Taxonomy (NCBI): domain Eukaryota; kingdom Viridiplantae; phylum Streptophyta; class Magnoliopsida; order Solanales; family Solanaceae; genus Solanum; species Solanum aculeatissimum. Next base: position 2,904 of record JBCEWC010017064.1, read on the forward strand.
TTCCTCCTGATAGAGAAGTAGATTTTGGCGTAGATCTCCTTCCAGATACTCAACCTATTTCCATTCTTTCTTACCGTATGGCTCTGGCCGAACTAAATGAGCTGAAGGATCAGTTGAAGGACTTATTGGAGAAGGGTTACATTAGACCAAGTATTTTACCATGGGGTGCTCCCGTATTGTTTATGCGGAAGAAGGATGGATCACTCCGAATGTGTATTGATTATCGATAGTTGAATAAGGTGACCATTAACAATAGGTACTCGTAGCCCAGAATTGATGACTTGTTTGACCAAATCAAGGGGCTACTCATTTCTCTAAAATAGATCTTCGTTCGGGTTACCATCAGTTGAAGGTAAGGGAGTATGATATTACAAAGACAGCTTTTCAAACTCGTTATGGGAATCTTGAATTTGTGGTGATGTCGTTTGGTTTGACCAATGCTCCAGTGGTATTTATGGATCTCATAAATTGGGTGTTCAAGTCATTCCTTGACAGTTTTATGGTCGTGTTCATTGATGACATCTTGATTTACTCACGAAGTGAGCAGGAGCATATGGATCACTTGAGGTTGGTGCTTCAAACCTTGAGGGAGAAACAGTTGTTCGCCAAGTTTAGTAAGTGTGAGTTTTGGTTGGGAGAGGTTGCATTCCTTGGTCACGTGGTGTCTGGTGATGGTATTAAGGTTGATCCTAAAAAGTCCGAAGCGATGATGGATTGGCCTAGACCGTTGACCCGTTTGGATATTCGAATTTTCCTTGGGTTGGCCGGTTACTATCGGAGATTTATCGAAGGGTTTTCTTCCATTGCATCCCCGTTGACTAAGTTGACCCAGAAAAAGGCTAAGTTTGTGTGTTCAAGTGAGTGTGAGAAGAGTTTACAAACTTTGAAGGATCGACTCACATCGACTCCTATTATGACCTTCCCCAATGGGTTAGATGGGTTCGTGGTATATTATGATGCTTCACGGATTGGATTGGGATGTGTACTTATGCAGCATGGTAAGGTGATAACTTACGCGTCTCAGCAATTGAAGGTACATGAGCAAAATTATCCAATCTATGATCTCGAGTTCGCGCTGGTGGTGTTTGCTCTAAAGATTTGGAGACATTATCTATTTGGGGTTCATGTGGATGTGTTCACCAATCACAAGAGTTTGCAATATGTTTTCAGCCAAAGGGATCTTAACTTGAGACAAAGGAGATGGTTGGAACTTCTCAAGGATTATGACATGAGTGTCCTTTATCATTCTGGCAAGGCGAATATCATAGCGGATGCCCTTAGTAGGCTACCTATGGGGAGTGTGTCGCATATGGATGAAGGGAAAAAGGAGATAGTAAGGGACATGCATCATTTAGCTAGATTAGGTGTTAAGTTGACCGACTCGGAAGATGGTGGTATTCTTGTTCAAAGTGGATCTGAGTCTTCGATAGTGGTTGATGTTAAGGAAAAGAAAGATCAAGACCCTTCCTTCGTTGAGTTAAAGAAGTTGGTTGCCGAGTGGAAAATTGAGGTTTTTCCCCAAGGGAGAGATGGTGTGCTACGATATCAAAATCGATTTTGTGTTTTGAATGTCGACGACCTAAGGGAGGTTATCATGAGTGAAGCTCATAAATCCCAATATTCCATTCATCCAGGATCTACTAAGATCCATCGGGACCTAAGGGAAGTGTATTGGTGGCATGGCATGAAGAAGGACATGGCCAAGTTCGTGTCGGAATGTCCGAATTGCCAACAAGTGAAGGTGGAACACCAAAGGCCTGGCGAGTTGGCCCAAGATATTGAGATTCCAACTTGGAAGTGGGAAGATGTGAATATGGACTTCGTAGTTGGGTTACCCCGTACTCGTAAATAGTTTGATTCAATATGAGTGGTTATTGACCGAATGACTAAGTCGACTCACTTCTTACGGTCAATACTACCTATAGTGCCGAAGAGTATGCTAAGATGTATATCCGAGAGTTGGTAAGGTTGCATGGTATACCGAGGTCAATCATATTGGATTTGGTACTCAATTTACTTCTCACTTTTGGAGATCATTTCAAAGGGGACTTGGCACTAAGATCAAATTAAACACGGCTTTCCATCCCTAAACCGATGGACAAGACGAGAGGACAATTCAAACCTTGGAAGACATGTTAAGGGCTTGTGTGTTGGAGTTCAAGGGAAATTGGGATGATCATCTACCGCTTATCAAATTTGCCTACAATAACAACTTTCATGCTAGCATCGGTATGGCTCCGTTCGAAGCTTTGTATGGTAGGAAGTGTAGATCACCGGTGGGGTGGTTTGAAATAGGTGAGGTGGCGTTGTTGGGCCTGTACTTGGTTATGGAGGCCATAAAAAAGGTAAAGTTGATTAGAGAGAGGTTGAAGACGGCTCAAAGGCGACAAAAGTCTTATTTGGATGTTAGAACAAGAGACCTCAAATTTTATGTGGGTGATTGGGTTTATGTGAAGGTATATCCTATTGTAGGCATCATGCATTTTGGTAAAAAGGGCAAGTTGAGCCCTTGGTACGTCGGACCATATGAGGTTATTGAATGAATTGGCAATGTGGCTTATAGGTTAAATTTGCCTTTGGAGATGAGTTCTATTCATCCGGTGTTCCATGTTTTGATTTTGAGAAAATTGATTGGTGATCCTAAGGCAATTACACCTTTGGAGGGTGTGACGGTTGAGGAGAATTTGACTTATGAAGAGGTGCCGGTTGAGATCTTGGATAGGCAAGTCAAGCGACTTCGCAACAAGGAAGTAGCTTCGGTCAATGTACTTTGGAGAAACCAACAAGTGGAGAGTGCTACGTGGGAAGCAGAGTCAGACATGATGAAGCGATACCCTTATCTTTTCCAATCCACTCAAGCCTAAGGTACTAGGTTCTATCTTTTTTAATGATCCTAATTCTTTAATTCTTGAGTTTCATGACATTGCATGCATGCATGAGCACGAAAATGATTTGAATGATGCTTTGATATGAGTTTTAATGGTTTTTGAAAATGATGCATGGTACATTATGAGTTGTGTTGATAATGTTTCTTGCTTGATTGAATTCTTCAAGTCGTGGTCTAACTCAATCGAGGATGAATGAACCAAGTGGGAGATGATGTAACGACCCAAATTTTTTTGAATTTCATAGTGGTTGATCAAGTTCTATTTTGAACTTTTTTTGCTTGGCTAGTGACCATCATGGGTCGTACTTATGTGTCCATGTTCAAAAGAATCACGTTGGTTGGGTTTTGCACGAGGTTGTGTGGCAAGGCTGACTTTGATTTGCCATATCTCTTGGTATGTGATGAACTGTGTAGGACACGACCTATCAAAGTGAAGCTCATCAAGTTATCTTCGTAACACAACTGGTCTCACTCGATTCAGAGTTTGGATGTGGAGGTTATGGCCATTATGGTGAGACTACCTGTGCATGGAAACGTTCTAAAAAGGGAGGGACAAATTTGGCTAAGGCAGGGCCTCAAGGAAGGACCACAGACCATGTGGGGGTTCACGGTATGTAAGCCCATTCGTAGGGTGATCCATAGGATGGTCTACATATTGGACCAAGGCCCCGAGCCAAGTAAGGCTCCACGGACCACTTCACAGTCTGTGTGATGCCTTACGGATCGTGAGGGCATCCGTGAAGTGGTCCAGAAAGTTCCCAAGAATTCAAGCCAAGGCACGAGCTAAGTGTGGCTTTACGGTCGAGTTCACGACCCCTGAACCTCTACATGGACCGTGAAGATGTCCCCGTCAATGACTATTTTAGTTTTTCTTCTCGTTTCATTAATGGTTACATCATAATTTTAATTAGTCCTAGGGTCATTTTAGTCTTTTTAAACATTCCTAAAACCTCTGAATTGAACCCTAATCACTCCAAACTCATTCAATCTCTTGAACCTCTACAAAGTTCTCTCTCATTTTTCTCTCCACCTTCATTGAAGGCAAGTTTGGGGATTTGGGGAAAGTCAATTCTTCTTCAGAATCTTCTTATTTCTCTTGGTGAATTCAAGATATGTGGGCTTGATTCATGGTTTCTCTTTCAACCATGAAGACCCAAAAACCTTTTTTCTTTAAGTTGATAAATTTTGATTTCTTTGAAAATGGGTCTTTAAGATTATGAATGATTTACTTGAAATTGAAGTGTGGGCTTTGTAAAATTATTAATTTCAAAGTGGATTGAGCCCCTAATTGATGAATTTCATTGATTTCATGATGTTTCAAAAATGCATGTCCCCTTGATTCTTCAATTCAAGTATGGTGATTAAGAATCTTGCTTTAAATTGATGATTTCATTATGCTTTGGATATGAACTTCTTGTATTGATGATTTAAATGATGATATCTAATACCCATGCTACTCTTGATCGTCCATGCATTGCATTCATGAGCATGAAAGACTTGATTTGATGAAACTTTTGAAAAGCGCTTGGCCTTCTTGATATGATATGACTTGATTTTGATAAAGATATGGGGATTGACTAAATGTGATCACATAAAGTCTATGTTATGGCTCTTTGAGAAATTATGGGTGTTTACACCATCTTTATATGATATGATATGATATGATATTTAGAATGAGCTACTCCTATTGCATTGGTTTTGGAAACTCTTGGTTGGCTTTTGAGCCTAAGTATGGAAAGACTTGAATTATGATTTGGCTTTTATCCCAATTATGCATTATTTTGAACGAAAGGTCAAACCTCCATTTTGAAAGCTTGTATATGTATATGTATTCCTGTGGGATGAGATTTAGCACTGAGGGATTAGAGTTGGGGTGGACTATTTCTAAGGGTCCATACTCCTTTCAGTCAAATCATGTGCCACCATGGGTTCTCCCTTGATGGGATTGACTTGTTATGTATCCCCTTTCTTAAGGGTTGACTAGGGATCTACCTGGCAAGTAGTCTAATTTCATATAGTAGCTCGCTTGGTCTCTCATGTTGTCTGTTGAGGTCACAACCCCGCTATGATATGTAGGTTTTTATGCATGCATCATGACATGACATGACATATTGTTATGATATTTACTCCCTTGGCTATGTGCATTCCTTTCGTACCAATGGATGCCTTTGTCATCTAGTCTTGTTGTAGGATCATGTTCACGTGCCTGGCATACCCGCATACTTAGTGCATTATATGTGCTAACCCATACTCTTTGTCTATATGATCTAACCATGTAGGGATCGGAGGTGTCTTCTATCCACCATTGGACGTCTAGTTGGAGATCTTGAAGTTATTGCTTGTGTTGAGCCCTATACTCCCGGGGCAACACCTACTTTCATCTACCTTATGTCTTTACTATATGTTTCTTTATCTTATGACTTGAGGGTGAGCCTGGAATATGTCGAGGCCCCATCTCATCTTATGCAGAGGCATTGTTGGACATATCGAACTCTAATGTATATTATGCTATGTGTTGATTGTAATTATATGACTACTTATGTTCGATAATAGCTTCTTATGTTATGCTTTCGTTTCTGCTTATGCCATTATGATTGTTGGATTAGGAGTGTGCTCATGTGGAAAGTCACTAACCCTTCTTGCCCCCATAGCTTGAGTCATACTTACCCGCCCCCTTAGAACGTAATTGCTATGTGCTATGTGATTTATGCTTATCCCATTCCCGGCAACATCCCCATAGCTTGAGTCCAAAGCCCCGGAATCCCTTAGACTTATGTGTTGTTTATTATGTTATGCAATTTCAAATCGATGATGTGTGTGATGATGCTAAGATGACTTGATCGAGGAATCTCGGGTTATCTTTTTCCATTTCACATCTAGGCCCTACTCTCGGGTTCTCTTTTGCCATGTCACATCTAGGCCCTACTCTCGGGTTGTGACATGTCTCTTCCTACTTCCAAGTAGGAATCTTAATATCCTAGGCTAGGCCACCCCTCCTTTGACGTTCGACTTTGACTTGTTGGTAATTGTGACATCTGTCTAGAAGCTTTGCAATGTCTCTTCACATATCAACCCACCAATAAACTTCCCTCAAATCCCTATACATCTTTGTAGAACTGGGGTGAATGGAATAGGATAAATTATGTGCCTCTTTTAAAATTAAGTCCCTCAATCCATCAATATTTGGCACACACAATCTACCTTGGTGCCTAAGGACACCATCTACCACTTGGGAGAAAACCTTCAATTTGTGCTCTTTCACTAGTGACTTCAATTATACAAAGCGGGGTCAAGGTCTTCTTGGACCTGACCTCTTTAATCAAAGAATACTTGAAACTATCTACAACCACTACACCACCATTTTCAACTTCATCCAACCTAACCCCAGTCTACCCAACCGATGGACTTTCTTTGCCAATTCCTTCTTACCATCATGAATATGAGACATACTCTCCATGAACAACCTACTTAGAGCGTCGTCCACAACGTTAGCCTTGCCCGGATGATAATACACACTCATGTCATAATCTCTGACGAGTTCTAACCACCTTCGTTGTGTCAAATCAAGATCTCCTTGGGTGAATACATATTAAAGACTCTTGTGGTCAATGAAGACATCTTCTTGAACCCCATACAAGTCGTGATGCCATATTTTCAAAGTAAATGTCACGACCACTTGATCAAGGTCATTAGTAGGGTAATTATGCTGATGCACTTTTAGTTGCCTAGAAGCATAGATAATAACCTATCCACGGTGCATCAATACACACCCCAAACCAATTCTTGAAGAATCAAAATACACAACAAACCCTTCTAATCCTTCCGGTAAAGCCAAAATAGGAGTGGATGTAAGCTTATCCTATGAAGTTTGGAAACTTTTTTCACTTTCATTAGTCCACAAAAATTTTAACCTTCTTTTGTGTCACCTTTGTCATCAAATACACAATAAATCTCTAGTAGTACCCCATCAATCCCAAGAAACTCATAATATCTATTGGAGTCAAGGGCCTTGGCCAATTTCTCATCACTTTCATCTTTTTAGGATCTACCATAGTCTCTTCACCCGACAATACATGCCCTAGAAATGAAACTTCTTTCGACCATAATTCACATTTATTAAACTTAACAAACAACTTTTCATCCCTCAATATTTGCAACTCTACCCTCAAATGATTCACATGATCTTCCTCACTCTAGGAATAAATCAAGATATCATCAATGAATGCCACAACAAACATATCAAGGTAGGGTTTAAAGGCCATATTCATAAGATCCATAAATATTGTCGATGCATTATTTAGGCCAAATGATGTCACCCCAAATTCAAACTGCACATACCTAGTTTGAAAAGTCATCTTAGGAATATCATATTCCCTTACCCTCATTTGATGGTATCTAGGCCAAATACAATCTTAGAAATATGACTAACCCCTTGCATTGGTCAAATAAGTCATCTGTCCTTAGTAGAGGATACTTATTTTTTATGGTGACCTTATTGAGTTATCGGTAATCGATACACATTCTAAGTGATCCATTATTCTTCCTTACAAATAACATCGGTGCACCCCAAGGTGACTTGCTAGACCTAATAAAACCCTTCTCCAATAAGTCCTTCAATTAATCCTTTGATTCCTTTAATTCTGCCTTGGTCATACGATTATGAGGAATAGAAATGGGTTATGTATCGGGGATGAGGTCTATATTAAAATCTATTTCTCTTTTTTGGAGGAACACTGAGGAGTTCATCGAGAAGGACTTCAAGAAACACATTGACCACTGAAACCAACTCAAAAGGAGGAACTTTAGACTCAACATCCCTAACCCTTACAAGATGATAAATACAATCCTTAACAATCAATTCCTGAGCTTTAAGACAAGAGATAATCATACCCTCAACCACTGAATCATGAACTTTCCATTAAAGAAGGGTTCATTAGGAAATGAGAACCTAACTTTGAGGATTCTACAATCAATGGAAGGATGATACGTTTGTAACCAATCCATCCTAAGGATAATGTCAAAATCCACCATGTCAAGTTCAACAAAATCACAAGGCAAAACTTCATACAACATGGACATGGGACAACCTCTATAGACACTTTTAGTAACAATAGACTCACCAATAGGGATAGACACCTCAAAGGGTTCACATAACAATTCGGGAAACACATCTATCCTATTTCCAAGAAATGGGGTAATGAAAGATAAAGTGGCACCTAGATCCAATAAAGCATACACATCTTAATCATAAACCATCAACGTATTGGTAATAATATTGGGTGCCTCATCCATCCCTTGAAGAGCATAGAATCGGTTGTGACATAGAGCACCCCCTTATTGACCACCTTGTACCCTTTGATCTCCATGAGCACAATGTCCTTAAGAATGACCAAATCTAACCTTATTTGAAGCATAAGGTCAATTAACACTCTTGTGGCCTACCTTTCCATACCCATAGCAAGAATCTGAGTCTCTCAAGCATTTACCACCATGATGTCTTCCATATTTTGGCCACCAAGGAAAAGTTGGTCCACCATTTCAACCTTGAGCTTTAGGATTGGCTACCCTATTATTGAAGATACTTTGGTTTTGAGCATTTGATGACTCTTGGTCATGAAATTTATGGATTTGGTTAAAATGGCCACCTCTAGCACCTTAAAATCCACCATCATAACAAGCCCTCTTGGACTCCCCACTCTTCTGTTTTCTAAGCTTTCCTCTTTCAAGTAACTTAGAATATGTCATGAGCTGAGAAAAGTCCATATCCCCAACAAGCATAACAATACAACATTCTTCATTAATTAAGTCAAATATTTCTGACACAAACTTGTTCATTCTTGCCCTAGAGTTGGTAACCAAGTGAGGAGCACACTTTGAGATCTTATTGAATTTGAGGGAATACTCCCTTACACTCATGAAGCCTTATTTTAGATTCATAAACTCCATCATCTTTGTCTCCCTTAGTTTAATAGGAAAGAAATTGTGAGACCCCGTGCTTCACATCCTCCATGATGTACATAATGTGGCTTGTTATGTAAGGAATATAAGTTTTTGGATAGGACCTAAGGACAATAAGACTTAAAAACTAGTGTCAATATCAAGAGATTAAAGTTTTCAATCCAGGGAATCCGCTAAAAAAAATACATTTGGGATTAAAGAAATAGCCCGAGTGGCACCCCACCCTTCTCAAAAGGGTTAAATTCAGTTTCACCTCTCGGATAGGACAAGGAGTTCATCACTTGATAATAATGGATTGTTAAGGGGTAATTTAATAGACCAAAGTTCATATGTTAAGTTTTGGAGTCAAGGAAGTTGCAATATAAAGGTTGGCCAAAGTTACCGTAAACATTTAAGAAATTCATTTTAAATTTAGGTCAAATGTATCAGACCATATCTCCCAAAATATAAGTAGTTGGAAGCTCAATGACCTATCAGATTGAAGATCTACGAGTCTAGTTTTCAACTCACAAAACCGCGTATCCATCCAACTTCAGAATAAAAATTTATTAGAGTTTTACTGCGACTGCCCGAGCAGAAAACTGGGTCATCGATCGAGTCGGGTCAAGCCCACTTAGATGTCGGCTAATTTCTCTTTTTAAAGCTCAAAATATAGCATTTTCGTCCCAAAACAGTAGGTAAACTGAAGAGAAAGCTCCCAGCAGCTCATAATCAATTTTGGTAAGTTCTTCGCGTTTTTATCGTTAAAATTTACTCGCGTGTCTAGAAATGTGTGCCTTACGCTTTGTGATTGTTTCCCCCCTCTTATTAGCTATTTTTGGGGCTGTTTTTGGACTGTGAAAAGAGGTGTTCTTGTTGGTCATTTTGTGGTTACAACTGATTAGCTTAGATAATCGTTTTGGGGCTCTTGTACGATCATTTCTACGAAGTTCTACGGACGATTCCTCGCGTAGACGCTATATGAAAAATCTGGTCATTAATG
>JBCEWC010017065.1:0-12730 GCA_038996855.1 Solanum aculeatissimum
AAAATAACGTGGATAGTGAACACAAGCAAAGCAAAAAATCCATGTCGCCATATCCGGTTTACACAGCTTATGAATCGATGATCAATCCAAAACATCATTTAACGAATTTGGCGTGACAATTTACAGAAAAATCTCTTCTTGAAATAGTATGATTATTTCAGATTGGATAAAAGATCATGCATGAGTAAGATTCTAATACAAGTGTATCTATCATACAGAAAACAGCTCAACACCCTGGCCTCAAAGTAACAACAAAGCTATGAAATTCAATATAAAGAACCATAATAACTATGACCTGACTTCATATTTCCCAGCCTTGGTTAGAGCTCGAAATCCTTTATAAGGTCGCGTAGGTAGATTCTTGAAATCAAGTTTTTCAATTTTCAAACCTGAGAGTGCAACACCCATAATTTTGAATCCCACAAGAAATGTAGGGAATACATGAAGCCGCTCAATTCCTGTTTCCAACGCCAACGTTCCAGTCATTGAAGGAGTTTTGTCTTTCGGCATCCGACCAATGGACCAAGTGCAGGTCTGCAGTAATAAATCAACATGTCAAGACACAACTAGAAAAGTTTGCAGATCAGAGATCACATAATTCCAAAATGCAGCCAGACTGAAAAAAGATTTTACTTATTAAAAAAAACACTTGGCATCCATTTACAAGTTCTCATCATTTTACAGTAGGGCTAGAACTGACTAGAGCAGAAAGTATCTTCATTTATTTACTTCTGATCAACCGCCGGACACATGCATTAAGAAAAAGCACAATGGATAAGCAACTCTGTAGATGAGAGGAAGTACCAAGTACCTTGTTGGAAAGGATGTTTACTGTTCCATAATTTGATGTAAGATCCGCAGATAAAACGCGAGGGGGAAGTTGAAATTGCACATTTATATCATCAATCGCCTTCCCAGGATCGTTGCGTATCCCAACTAACAAGCTAATACGACATGTCCCTGAGTCTGAAGTAATTTGTGGCTTTACATATATCGGGGTACTCTTCAACTTCTTTATTCTGCATGGCATAGTTGAGATAGGGAGAAAGAAGTTTAAACAAGGTAAAAGCAGCAAAGAAGTGAACTCTTTAATGCACTCCTACAGTGAAAACACATGCTCTGTTTACAGTTTGCCATTTCCTGTTTTTCATGTTTGTTGGATGCACATTGTAGTTTCAAAATCTGCACACATAAACCCATCAACAATGCACCAACTGCCACTACTTGTGAATATATCTTTTAATTTTTTTTGAAGCTGGTAACTTTGAATGTGAATATATCCAATCAAATAGTGGTTATTGGAAAAAGACATTCTTTTCCTTCTTAAATAGAGTGCATTTACGAACAGTTAAGCTTTCATTATGCATTCATTGACAGTTCAACTTTTGTTATTGGAAGGAGCAAGTTAGCAGTCCAGAATTTCGTCGGAGTTCCAATAGACTCAAATATTTCCATTTCCTCAAAAAGTAAAATTTTTGCTGGGTTCCACTCTCCTAACCAAATAAAGAAGGGGTTAACTTTATGGGTTTCAATATTAGAGGGAATAAGATAACTCTATGATGTACAAGAAATGTGAGCAATAGATTTGGACATTCTTTACATAAAGTCAAAAATCATGAGTGAAGGCAACTGCAACAGTTAACACCACAAACCTGTAGCTCATGAGTTTAAATTGTCCATCAGGAGGAACAAAAGACAGAATTTGGTTTGATTCCCACGGTCGTAGCCGAACACAAGGATGGAATCTCACATCATTCAAGATGGAAGTATTTGCAAATGAAAGGGTAAGATCAGGAAGACCGGAAAGATGAGAATTCACTTGAACTTCACCACAGACCTCACATTTCACCAGAACCCCGTCCCTGAAAAAGCATAAAACAAATAGAATGAGAAGCCATTAGTAATTGGTTATTCCTGTAAACCCTAGTTCAAGCATATAACAAATAAGAAAAGGATGCTGCAGAATCCAATGGTCAAGTGTATTCAAACTTATAAACCCAATGTAGAAAAGCAATCCATTATTCGGCAATATTGTAATCATGAGTGAAGAAGGAAATAAAATCAATTCGGTCACAGCAAAGAGAAGAATGTGGCATGGAAAATGTCAGGACTTTTGGGCAGATTCCAGTATCCACATTAGGTGCAGTTTCATTGCCCGTAAAAGAGAAAGGAATGTGCCGTAAGTTAAATTTATTTGCAACTTTTGAGTATTTGATGTGAAGAGAAGTTTGTTCAAAAAAGCAGTTAAGAAACTCTTACCTGTCCTGCAAATAACACAGAACATACAAGAAATGGATTTCCTTTTCCTTTATTTTACTTTACTGCAGTCTCCAAGAGTTCAATTTCTAGCAACATTCTTGACAGTTCAGAGGAAGTCTTGGAGTTTCTTTATTTTTATATATAAATACATATAATCTAACAAATTGAAAGAAAGAAAATGGTCATCGAAACAACATAAGGAATATCACTTGTATACTTTGACAAGCTCAGAGACACATAAACACATGTACACATGTGAATGTATACTATAATACACTTCAATTCTCAAGGATGCTGCCAAATTCCCTTGAAGAATCCATTTGCACAAGTGCACAAGTGCATGCCTGTTGGTCAGGAACTGCATCTCTTTTGTCTGTGTCAAGAAGCAGATCATAACTCTATAGCCCCTGCTGACTTCACATCAAAATAGTTTTTGACTCTACGCATAATAGACATGTGTTCAAAAGTTAATTTCACACAAGCGTTATATTCGCCCTAGCAGAATAGAATACTAAACTAGTTAAACATTTACTTTGATAGAAAAAGCATGACATCAAAGTTAGTTTGATGGTTTTAGATACATTTGAACTCTAAAAAAGGGTATAATATAACAACAGAAGAGTGTGGTGCATTTTGAGATAATCTCTAGTGGAAAAATGTCGTATATATTGAAATATGGAAGGAGTTCAAAGGTAACTTATAAGGTACAAAGTATACCTTCAAAATTAACAGGTGCCAGCTTTCACACTATTCTTTTGAAGATCAATTTTGGTTCTAGAAATATGAAATCTTAACCCTCTAGGTTATGCCCAGTATTGCTTCGAAGTAGCATATCATTATGTTTACCCTTCACCTTTTGTGATACAATGGGTCAAGTCATGACAAACTAAAAAGTTTGATGACGAATACAAGATTTTGAAGATATTATTCGAGAGATTCTCACATACTGAGAAATAAGGAGCTGCAAATGGAGGTTAAGTGATAGTAAGATATAAACCTATTTATAGTTGCATCCATTTCTTCAACTAAATCAACATAAACTTGATTGCTTGAATGCTTCAGGTCTGTTTTTCTCCAAGGAACACAAGATCCTGTTGCACCTGGAAGTGTGTTGCTCATGTTGGAAGTGTTACCAGTGACAACACTCAATACTTTGCTTACGATATTTGGAGGAGCTATCATTTCCCTTAGTATATTAGGTTCTGTAGTAAGAGGGAAACCATTGTCTATCATCTCATCCAAAAGCTGCACATCAAACAAATGTTGAGGCCATAGTCAATTTGAAGTCCGTCAGAATCCAATTAGTGCGTCGAAGGAAATTCAGTAAAACAGTTGGGGAGGAAAATATTCCTCATTCTGTGTCCACACAAATTTTAGTCCTCTCTACTTTAATTGAAGTTCTTAAAAGAAGCCTAAATCCAACACCTCTTCAGAGTTCCATTCCACGGTAAGCTTTTACTAACTAAAAGATAAAAGATTTAGAGAATGTTTCCAGATCACTTTGGGAATTATATAGTATTCTTTAAGTATATGTTTCACAAAATAATATTTAAGACACCTAAGAAACTACATGATAACATTGATTTGAAAAAAGCTATGCAATACATTTGTATCTACGCATCAACTAAAGGTTTGCAGATGACCCACCATATGTGATATAACATATTGGAGTAATAACCATATCTGAACCCAGTGAAAATTTGTACAGTTCACTTCCATATAACTAGTATGGTATGTTGCCAACTTTTTAGAATTTTATTTTTTATCCTGTTGATTAAATATGCCAGCCGTTTTACAAAGATATCAATCAAAAACATTGAGAAACATGGTTTGTTTCAGTAGTTTCCAAGGAATAGTTGAAACAGTTTCCTAACAATGCCATAATTTTGAAACTACGATAAAATTTCTTTTTGTTGGTTTGTGGAAAGTATCTGGAGGATTCAGTGGATACATTAAACCACTTAAATCACGTATAACTTAACTCTGTCTCAAACAAAACAAATGAATGCAACTATCACATAGAAAGAAATGACAAAATCCCTAGGTGATATCTTATCTGCCAAAGTCCTGGCAAGTGGGGTTACCAGTACCTATGTTGATGCAAAGTAGTAGGTACCTAGTGCAATAACTGAGGTGCACAAGCTGGACTGGCACTGTTACCCAAAAAAAAGAGACAAGAAGTGGAAAAAATAAAGAAAAGAAAAGAATGCAACAAGCACATAGTAAGAACATACTTTATCTCCCTCTCTCATCTCTTATCAATCATTGCACTTTGGCTTCACCATTGATCCTCATTGAAAGTGTAATGAACCAATATTTCAACATTTTAAGCAAGAAGAGAGTGGGAGATCTAATACCGTAGAATACGATGGACAAGACCATGTGAACCTTAAGTGGTCTGAAAAGGTATGCATCTTTTTTTTTTTGGAAACTGGTAAATTGCTGAAAAGGTTTGCATATTTTTACATTTCTTTATTCATTTTGCTAAGAGACAAATAGGTTAATTTGGGAAGAGTACCACAACTAAGTTGCAGCTTTAGAGTGATGGGGGAACTATGGAATGAGTCACTATGGTGCTAAATTACTAGTGAATTTAAGTGGAGAACATGTCGAACCAGAGAGAGAGAAATCAGTATTGAACTGCAATCAAAATAAAACACAAAAACAATCATCATTGGAACTCTGAAAGTTGAATTAGCTGCACTGGCATACTGCTTTTACTTTCCAGCAAATTGACTTCCAATTTTCATATTAGTTGGAGCAGAAATATGTTGACTTTCAAAGGGGATAAGTACAATTCTAACGATTATGGGAAATGAATCAATCATTGTCGAAAAGATGAAACAGGTCTCGAAATGCCTTTATCTTTATCTTAATTAGCTGGTTTGAGGAAGAAAATGTCAAAAACTACCGATAGCAACTTAATAAGGATTAAGTCAGGGAATGAAACTCTACATTAGCATTGTTCCATGGCGGTGGTATACTTAAGCTTTTCTTTGAAGTCTTAAGGAACTAGCAGATATTTCAAACTTCAGTAAATGGAAAGTCTCACATCAGGTAGGGCCACAGTGGGATGTGGAAGGATAGATTCATAGAAAAACCAACCTTTTGCAGTGTTCAGCCTGTTAGCAGTGACCTAGTGTGTTCGGCCTAAAGAGATGAGAGAGCATTTTAAGATCTTTACAAGCCAGAATTTGGCAGTTTTTTTTTCTTGGAGAGGGTGGGGGGATAGGGGATCATGGTAACAGCCTCTACAGTTGCACTGATAGTTGGTCAACTGGTAATTTCGGCCAAAAGCCAACAAGTTTTGGGGTGGTTAAAACTAAAAATTAACACAAAAAACATAGAGAATTGAGTCAATAGTATAAATTAACAGGCAACGGTTGTGATTTAAACAATTAGTAGGAAAGAGTTGACAGGAAAAAATAAAGAAAAAGAAAAGGGAACTAAGAAATTCAACCAAATCACTCTATAGAATTGGATGGTACATTGTTATGGAACTGTTTAGTGCAGCTTGTTTTTTAACTTCTTAGTTTGACGATTTTTAAAAGATTCAACTTAACCAGGTTTGCATCATTCTATGCTTCCTAACAAAATTCATTTTCGGGGAGGTAAGAAAGGTATCCTAACAAAATATCTTTTGCAGCTAACAATTCCAAAACAAGAGCTTTAAGATGTCAATTACCTCATACACAATCACAAAATTATCCTTTATCAAATCTTCATTCAACCCTCCAAGATATTCTGACAGGACATCAGCTACTCTGCACAAGAACTAGAAATTAAATAGTCAAATTATCAATAAAAGCCTTTACTTCTTGATAAAGCTAAAAGCCCTTATTTGCAGAAATGATACAGAGTTTCAAAGTTAATAAGCAAAGTGTAGCAGCCTCCCTATGTTCACCTAGCAGCAAAAGCCTACAATAGCTGGAACTGGAACTTCGACATATCAATTCAATGAATCAATTAGCAGCTAAAGCTTAACTGTCAGATGCAAGGACTTCCAATAGTATGACTGGACTCTTAACAGATCTAATCATTTAACCAAAAAGCAAAGCGCAAAGCCCACAAAGCCTACAAAACATGGCAGAGGAATGGAAGAAATAACTTATCAAAAGAAAAACCTAGAAAACAAGAATCTCTCTGACGTCAAATTTAAGCAAATACAAAGGGCGTACCTACTCTGATAACAACAAATATAAGGTTATAATAAACTCTACTGCGTGAACACGTCTAACATATATTTATTAATTTGTGAATGAAGTGGCTCTATACAATAATTTTTTTGCCTTTCGATAACCAATTACTATAATATACTAGTGTAAAGTAGCTTGACAGTCACACACCTAAATGGCTCTTCTCTTCTGATAACTGAAAAATCCCTCATGAGTTAACTGGTCCAACACCAGTTAGCTCACAGGTCAAAACTGTCTGCCACACTACTCTACTCCACTTACATACCATACTCCTGATCAGTGGCAAGGTTCAAACTCATGAGGTGCGCTCGATCCACACATCCGAGTTGCACCCTTCTCACTGAAACAAAGCCCTTGCGACCAAAATGCCATTTATTAGCTCAACTCCTTCAATATCCTCCATATGTACTAATCAAAGAGAAAATTTTCAGATTCAGATTGAAAAATTTAAGTGTCATAGTATGATAGGATGTTCAAGTTTCAAGTTGATAAGAATTACAAGAGGCATCGCCATTTGACGTCCAACCATCATGCACTAACCTCTCTTAACATGACTCCATTAAACCCATCTTGACTTATAAACTTATTAAAGAAGAAATCAATCTAGCAGCAACAACATAAATGAATAAACAACCAAGCAAGAGCTGAAATCAACAAGTGCATCACCTCAATTGCCATTAAAGGTGGCATTTCCACTTGAGTGCAAGCCAAGAAGGTCACTCCTTCACGATTAACTTGGAAAAGGTAATGGGTTGGTGAAGCAATCACCGGTAAATGCTGCAACAAGCCAAAACTTTTTAAGAAGACACAACAAAAACTTCAAACTTGAACAAGCGAAAAAAGACTATGCTATGTAAAATTCAAGATCACCCATCTTAATTTTCCCAACTTTATAGCAATTTCAACAATAACATTCGAACAAATTACTCTTATGTCCCTACCTTGAAGGAATCACCTTGAGCAATTGACTGATCCCAAAACCACGAACATATTGCCCTATCAACCCAGTGGCCAGTAAGCTGTTTTTCCAGCATTACCTCCCTACAGTGACATTGAATTACACAGATCTTTAGTAACGAACTTGAAATCAAATACCCAGCGATTCAATATCCCAATAAATACAAATTAAACTGCAAAAAAAAAAAAAACGTCTTTCAAGTCCTGATTAAGAATTCGACTTCAATCTCTATTTAATATTGAACCAAGCTTTATCTATATGTTTTTTTTTTCCTATTTTAAAACAATTTTTAGTTCAGAACACCGAAGAAATGGGACGAAATTTATTTTGAAAAAATTGAGATCATAGAAAGAAGAGAAGGATACCCAGAATCGGAGAGAAGAAAAATGCATTGCAACATAACTTTGCTTTCTTTACTCTGAAATGGAGTTGGAATCAATTGAACTCTCCTCTGCCCCTTTCCCTTCGATTAATATGGAAAAAAGAAAAATTGAGAAAATGACAAAAATGGTTTATTCTTTTTGTTAATAGGTCAAAATAATCCCTTATGTATCAATACTAAAGGTTTTGGTCCTGTAAGTTTATAAAAAGTGAGTATTTTTTACATATTTATCTCAACGTGTACCAAGGTGCGACTCACAGTAAGAATAGCGCTACTAGTAGTACGTAATGCTTCGGAATGGCAATGGGCGGGACGGAACGGGTATGGGGGGTTTAGAGTTATACAAGCAAAGTAGGTTTAAAGTTAAGTGATGTGGGATAGGTGTGGGGCTGGTTGAAGTAACTATTTTTAAAATTAATGCAAGACGGAATGAGTTACGGTTTAAAGAACTAAATAAGAATTCGAACAAAATTAAATTTTTGTAGTTAGTAACAATCAAATATATAAATTTTTTATAGTAAATATTGATTTTAATTTTAATTTCTTTTCTAAAATTTAAATTAAATATGTCCGGTAAATTGTTAGTTGGTAAAACGTTAGAAACTTTTAATCAACGATTAAGAAACAATTGTTGAAATGTCAACTAGAAATAGCTAATTAGTTGTTGAGATGTTAATTAGCCAAAAAAAATATATGAATTCTTATTTTTCATATTAAATTCAATTAAAAATAAAAGAACTTAAAAATTTATGTGGAGCAAGATTATGCTAGCAAGTCTATATGAAGCAAAGCGGAACAGGTTGAAAATGAAAAAAATTTTTATCAGGATAAGATAAAAAATTTGTAGGTCAACCCATTTGCGCCTGCACCGGCCATTGTCATCTCTAGTAATGTTGGTCCAGTTTCAAACTCAAAACCATGTTATTACGCTTGTCAAGGCTTTTCATTACTTGATTTATCAAAAGGTGCATATAGAATAGAATATGACATGGAAACAAATTATTTTAGTAGTTTTTATAAATTTTGATCATGAAATTTTAAGAGCAAAGAAGTAAGAAAAAAAATGAGGATAAAAGTAGAGAAAATCCAACGACATACATTAACATGAAAATATACATAAAATATTTTATTTTTACCATGATTAAAACCTTATTTAATTTATTAAATGATTAAATCTAAATCATTACTATCAAATGAAACAGAATGTACCATCATGATTGATCCAATAAAAACTTGAAAATATAGGAGATCAAGAAAAATAGAACAGAGACGAATTTATAAAATTTGGGACTGTATATGCTACTTTTATGAGTTATATCCTTTCAAATGCAATGTTGCTTTCTTTTTGTTGAATTTTTTTCACACTTTTTTTTGTCATAAAAGGAGATTAATATTATCAATTAATATGCATCATAACAAGGTCGTGGCAGCGTGCTGCTATTGCTAGTGTTTCACGGAGAAAGGGAGGAGGAAGGGGGGAGGTAATACAAATTATGGCATTATAGATTTAGTAGATATAGTCAATTTTTTAGCCTAACAAAAAGAATTCCTGCTCTATTTGCTTCAAGCTTGCTTCCAACAAACAAGTGAGGAATTACCCACTGCATAGAGAAGTTTACTTTAGTTAACTTTGCCCCCTCTTTCGCCAAATTGGTTGGTTTCTCCGTAGTCATGCTTCACTAGGGGGTTCCCTGCAAGCAGAAACAATCGCACAGTGAGAAGGGTGATCATTAATTTGTCAAGGATAGGCCTAAGGACGGGAAAATGTTGCCCATGAATCCCGGTATATATCCAGCCACCGTCTTTGTCCCTAATGACCCTAACCATTCCACTCATGCCAGTTTCTGTTGATGAGGAACCATCCGTATCCATCTTATATCCTGTTACTGGTGTTTTCCATTTTATGAAGCTAACCTTTGGTCGACTCTTCTTATTTTGCTGCATTAATGAGTGAAATTCTATTGCATGGAAGTATGTTAATTTGTGGTTGATGCGGATTTTCCTGTTGTTATGAGAATTATCGTTCCTTGTTAACCAAATACCTCCACAAATAAAAGGGAAAGGCTTCCTTCCAGCTCAAATTCTTTAGATTGAGATTAACATTGTATAGTTTGGATCCTGCTGGAGGAGGATATTATTTATTTTTTGAGTGATACCTAGATACTCCCATAGCTTTTGGGCTATTTTACATTCTAAGAAGATATGTTTAGTTATTTTTGGTCTGCTACATACATGGCACAGGTTGTTAACGTTAATTCCAATAACGTTTACGTATGTGCATGTGGGTAACCTATCATGTTATCATAATCATATAAAGTGTTTTATTTTGTTTGGGCATTGTAATTCCCAAATCCAGTTAAAGGTGTTTGAATTCTTATGTTGTTTCGTATATTTGTTTTTGATGAAGAGATAGGCACTGTTCGTTGTTAGTATGCCTTTTGGATTGTGGATCCAAGTTAGCTTGATTCGGAGGGCTTTGTTTTTTATTTCTGCTCTTTACATTCCCGACCCTCCATTTTTTTCCCCTCCTGTTAGGGTCTCCCAATTAAGGAGGTGGATTTTACACGTAATTACTTAGCAAATGCAACTATGTAGTGACATGCAGCTGATCAATACTTTGTAAAATATATCTTATCTGTATCATGAGCTCATTCTCTCTTTCTCATCAACAAACTACCTATTTTTTCAGTACCATATTTTGGTCAATCATATATATATATATAAAAGGATATTTGCAGCCCGCCTACGTGGCACCATCACAATCCAGCAATTTCATTTAACTCACTTTTCCACTTTTCTCGTTGATTTTTAACCCTTCCCTTCAAATATTAGCCTTCAAACGGTGCTTTTCATTAACAACCCTCAACAACGGCCTTTTCCGCTTCACTCCTTTCATCTATGTTATGCCTCTTCAAAAACATTGTGATTGTTGCTAAAGAACGCCATCGTCTTACAAACTACACCACTGAATAATATCTATCTGAACTCTTCATGTTCTCACCATATCTCAACTTTCTCCTCTCCAACTTCCCCTGCCTGTAAATCCCGCAAATCTCCTGTGTCGCTTTGTCGTTTTACTCGATGCCGCCCCAAATATGCAACTACAAATATGGTACTTATTCCAACTCTACTTTTTTCCCAGTACCGACCAAGAAACTTACCAATACTAACTTCTTCTATAAACAAGAAACATAAATATAATCTTCAATGCAGGTTATTAGGTTCAGCGTTCCGCCTCTCACCCTCACCTCATATAAGATTATCCAGGTATGTTTCTTTAATATTTACACTCACTTTCTTAAATTGCTGAGGCCTGCAATCATTGGGCACTTTCTCACACTTTCTGTTCTCAAACAAATTTCTGGATTCCTCATATGGATACAGAAAAACTTGAATCCAGGACACTAAATGTCCCCTACATCATCCAAGTACATTGCTCTATGCTACTATTCATCATTATTGGTTGCTCTATGATACTATTTATCATTATTGGTCGCACACGTATCCAATTTTTCACAAATATCTCTTTGTTCCATCTCTATTCCAAAATTCGACGCAACACGGTACATTGAATAATTACTGAATCCGCGCGGTACATTGAATAATTACTTAATTCACGCGTTAGTTTCCTTGGTCGATGCTACATGTTTTAATCTTTATCTTACTGCGCACGCGTTAGTTTTTCTTAGTTGTGACTATATGTTTTAATTGCTTCATCCATAACAATCCTCGGCAACCGTAAAAGTAAGCCACCATCTTACAACTTGCGCCCCAGAATATTGTGCCTCTCTAAATTACACTTTCTTTTCTCACCATATTTCAATTCTATCTCACCAACTTCCTGCCTTTGACTACAAAAAAAGAAAAACTTCAACCAAATTCCATAGATCTCCACTGCTACTTTGTCGTTTTGCTCAACTTCGCCCTGAATACGCAACTAACCAGGTATGATACTAATTCCAATTCTTTTCTATTCTCCCCTTTTCCCAAAACTTTCCCATTACTAACTTCTTCTATAATGCAAGCTTTTAGGTCCAGTGTTGCACCTCCCACACTGCCACAAAATCATCTTGGTATGCTTCTTGGTACCATAACAATTAAGGAATTCTCTTTTTAGTGAATTCCTACCCATTCGCATCCGAAAGGCAAAACAGAAACAACGTGTCACTGCCCCAATCTCAACAGACATCAATATCTGCCTTATCGATTTCTTTTGATGTCTAGTTTTTACAAAATGTGCAACACGCTACTCTATGTTCCTAGGACCTCTTGATCTATGGAATTCTCTTATCCTAAATTTGAAGTGGTTCAACACGTTGCTTGAAATATCTTCGGATTCTCCAAGTATTTTGCTTTATCGATCCAACATGTTGCTACCGATAACTTTTCATGCACTTACTGAATAAATTACTGAGATGATGAAAGAGAATATTGTGAGAACTATCATGAAAATGATGTTGATTTTTTATGTCCTGGTACTAATTCATTGCTCACTCTCACACTGTCAATTCATTAATGATTTCACATTAAAAGTACTTTGATAAACCTACTATATTTTTATACGAAAAATGTGGCGAGGGGGAAATAAGAAGAGGATAATTGAACTTCTTGTTGCATTGAATCCAACTGATATCGAACACCCAACTAGAAATCGTCATGGTTTTAGTTTCTTTTATTACTAAAAGTTAGTTATTAAAAATAGTCAAGTGACTTTATCCAAAGCAGCAACAAAAACATATGTAAATATACTAAGGGGTCGTTTGGTTTGGATACAAGTTATGATGAGATTAGTTATGCTGAGATAAAGTTATGCTGAGATAAGTTATGTTGGGATAAGTTATGATGGGTTTATTTATGTTGAGAGTAATTTTTATTGCTTGTTTGGTTTGTCATATTCAAAATACTATTCATTGCATAATTTCTAATGATAAGTTG
>JBCEWC010017066.1:0-12729 GCA_038996855.1 Solanum aculeatissimum
CCGCGCTTCCGAACTGATGATGTGTGTAATGATGCTATGATGGCTTGATCAAGGGTCTTCGGGTCCTCTTTCGCCATATCACATCTAGGCCCCCTTTTCGGGTCATGACAATCGGGTCGTTACAAACTTGGTATTAGAGCACGAGGTTTTAAAATATTTCTCGGATGTCCATGCATACCCCGTAGTATAGAGTCTCATTCAAGGTTATAAAACGTGACACTATCTTGAGTGAGGGGCTATGAGACAGTTTAGGAAAATCTTCCCTTCTTTTTTATTCATGTCATACCCTAGAGTTGAATAAGGTTTACCCTTAACTAACAATGGGCTTTTGCTTGTTTCTAGGTCATGCCGCCACAAAGAGTTCCCCATTAATGAGGCACTCCAAAACAATAAGTCCCACCACTCCAACAGGAAGTTAGAGTGTCTCATATGGAGTTTTGAGCCACATTCACCTTGTTGGCCCAAGCTTTGTCCAACCAAGCCAATAGGGAGGTAGTCGTCCGTCCTCAAGTGCCTACTCCGGCTATAAGAGTCTGTGACTTTATGTAGATGAGCTCGCTGGAATTCCATAGGTCAAAGACTGATGAAGACCCTATTGACTTTATTGAGAAGGTTTATTGAGTGGTGGCGGTGATGGGTATACCATCAAAAGAGAAAGTCGAGTTGGTGGCCCACCAACTCAAAAGAGTGGCCAAGATTTGGTTTGAGTAATGGGCCAACGAGAGAGCCCAAGGAACGGGTCCTATCGATTATGAGAAATTCAAATGTGCCTTCCTGGACCAGTTCTTTCCTATTCAGCTTAGGGAGGCAAAGGTCCAAGAGTTTATCAATTTGAGGTAAGGGATGATGAGCATGAGGGAGTATGCCCTCAAATTTACAAAGCTATCAAAGTATACTCCTTTTATGGTCGCCGATCCAAGGACTCGAATAAGCAAGTTTATCTCTGGTGTCTCCGAGTTGGTCTCCAAGGAGTGCAAGATGGCCATGTTGGTCAAGGAGAAGGACATCTCCCACATTATGACATACACCGAACAAATTGAAGAGGAGAAGCTTCGAAAGATGGTGAGGAAGTTCAATAGGGCTCAAGTTGATGGTGGGAACTATCCTCACCAAAGGGGTGGTGATCACAAGTTTCAAGGTGGCCAAAAGCAAATTGGTCAAGGATCCACCAATATGCCTCCCCTTGTGGCCAAGGACAAAAGGGTTGATCCAAAGCCCTAAAGTCCTACTTGCTCCAAGTGTGAAAGACCCCAGAAGGGGGAATGCTTAGCCAGGTCCAATATTTTCTTCACTTGTGGGAAGCCCAACCATTTTGCCAAAGATTATAGGAGCGGAGTCACAAAGCCCTAAGGTTAAAGGGGTCAAGCTCAAGGTGCCCAAATAACAAATCGGTTCTATGCATTGCATGGTCACCAAGAGGTCGAAAAAGTTTCAAAAGTTGTCATCGGTATGTAATGAGTTTTTGATTATGATGCATATTCACTCCTAGATCCAAGAGAAAATTTATCTTTTGTAACCCCATTCCTTGCTAATAAGTTCTTTGTATGCTCTGAATTCCTCCATGAACCCTATGAGGTAAGTAACCTCGTAGGAGAGTCCATCATAGCCCGAAGAGTCTATAAAGATTGTCCCGTCTCTATCTTGCATAAAGAGGTTCCATGTGATTTAGTTTAGCTTTCTATGGTGGATTTTTGACGTGATTCTTGTGATGGATCTTCTTATGTTTTCATTGATTGTAGAACTTGTAGGGTCAAATTCCAATTTCCTAATGACCGAATTCTTGAATGGGAGGGTGGTAACTCTTTATGTAGGGTCGATTCATTTCCTTCTTGAAAGCCCGTAAAATAATTTCCAAGGGGTGCATCTACCACTTGGTGAGGATCAAAGATGTTTCTTCCAAAGTTTCTTCTCTTGAATTGATCCTTGTAGTAAATGAGTTCCCTGATGTCTTTTTGGATGAGTTACCAGGTGTTCCTCCCGAAAGGGAAAAAGATTTTGGCATAGATCTCTTGCCTAATACTCAACCTATCTCAATCCCTCTGTATAGGAAGGCTCCAGCAGAATTGAAAGAGTTAAAAGAACAGTTGAAGGATTTATTGGAAAAGGATTTTATTAGGCCTAGTCAGTCTTCGTAAGGTACCCCGATGTTATTTGTGAGGAAGAATAATGGGTCACTTTGTATGTGTATTGACTATCGACAGCTTAATAAGGTTACCATCAAGAACAAGTATCCTCTTCCGAGAATAGATGATTTATTTGATCAGTTGCAAGGACTACACACTTCTCTGAGGTTGATTTGAGATCCGAGTATCACCAACTGAGGGTGAGGCAAAGTGACATTCCTAAGATGACATTTTGAACTAGGTATGACCACTTTGGGTTTATGGTGTTGTCATTTGGCCTCACTAATGCTCTAGCGATCTTTTAAGACCTACCTTTATATATTCATCGTGGTGTTTATTGATGACATCATTATCTACTCTTGAGATGAGTAAGAATATATGGAACACTTGAGAATAGTGTTGCAAACCTTGAGGAGACGGAAGCTTTATGCAATGTTTGACAAATGTGAGTTTTGTCTAGATGAGGTTGCTTTCCTTGGGCATGTGGTATCCCGTGATGGTATAAAGGTTGATCCAAAGAAGACTAAGGCAGTGAGAAATTGTCCAAGGCCATTGACTCCTACTGACATAAGGAGTTTCTTGGGCCTAACTGACTATTATAGAAGGTTTGTGCCAGATTGCTCTTCCATTTCGTCTTTACTCACTAAGTTGACACAAAAGAAAGCTAAATTTGTGTGGATGAACGAGTGTGAGAGGAGCTTCCAAACTTTAAAGGATCGATTGACTTTGGCATCAATTTTGACATTGCCGAAAGGTAATGATGGGTTTATCGTATACTATGATGTATCTAGAATATGGGGTAGTTATGTGCTAATGCAAAATGGCAAGGTTATTGTGTATGCTTCAAGGCATTTGAAAGTGCATGAAAAGACTTACCCGACTCATAATCTCGAGTTGGCGAAAATGGTGTTTACCTTAAAGATTTGGCGACATTACTTGTATGGAGTTCATGTGGATGTTATCACCAACCAAAAGAGTCTCCAATATTTGTTCACCCAAAGGGATCTTAATTTGAGACAAAGGAGATTGTTAGAGTTTCTCAAAGATTACAACATGAGTGTGAAATATCATCCCCGAAAGGCCAATGTGGTAGCCAACACCCTTAGTAGAGTTTCCATGAAAAGTTTGTCTCACCTTTAAGATGATGGAAAAAAGGAGATGTCTAAAAATGCTCTTAGATTGGCTAGATTGGGAGTGAAATTGAGCGAGATCAGAAATGGTGGTATGATTTTTCTTCGTGGGTTCACATCTTCTTTGGTTGATGAGGTTAAGGCTAAGCAAGACCATGATCCCACCTTGGTTGAGTTGAAAACTTAGTGAAATATGGAAAGGTAGAAGTCTTATCATAAGGGGGAGATAGTATGCTCCGATATCAAAGGAGGTTATATGTGCCTAATGATGGTGAGTTGAAGATGTTGATCATGCAAGAAGCTCATAGCTCTTCATATTCCATCCACCCGAGAACTACAAAGATGTATAGAGACTTGAAGGAGATTTATTGATGGAATGGGATGAAGATGGACATTGCCTAATATTTGTCTGAGTGTGCTAATTGTCAACAAGTCAAAGTTGAACATCAAATGTTGGGTGGCCTAGCTCAAGACATTAATATTCCTACTTGGAAGTGGGAAGAAATCAACATGGACTTTGTAGTTAGGTTACCGAAGACCAAGAAGAATTTTCACTCCATATGGGTTATAGTAGACCACATGACAAAGTTGGATCATTTTTTATTGGTTAAGACTACATTCAATGCCGAAGATTGTGCCCACTTGTATAGTTGAGAGTTAGAGAGGTTGCATGGAATCTTATTATCCATCATATGAGATTGTGGATTTCAATTCACTTCTCACTTTTGGCGGTCCTCTAAAAAGGGACTTAGCACTAAGGTGAAGTTGAGTATTGTTTTACATCACCAGACTGACAGGCAAGATGAAAGAACTATTCAAACATTGGAGGATATGTTGAGGGCTTGTGTGTTGGAATTTAAGGGGAGTTGGGATGAACATTTGTCGGTTATCGAGTTTGCCTACAATAATAGCTTTCATGCAAGTACTAGGATGGCACCATTTGAGGCGTTGTATGATAGACGGTGTAGATCGCCAATAAGGTGGTTCAAAGTCAGCGAGGTAGCATTAATAGGACTGGACTTGGTGATGAATTCTATGGAGAAAATTAAAATAATAAGGGAGAAATTGCACCAAAGTCGCCAAAAGTCATATTCCAATGTGAGGAGAAGGGAACTCTAGTTCCAAGTTGGTAATTGGGTCTAATTGAAGGTATCTCCGATGAAAGGTGTGATCCGATTTAGCAAGAGAGAAAAATTGAGCCCAAGATGTGTAGATCCCTATAAGGTGGTGAGGAGAGTGGGTAAGTGGCATACAAGTTGGATCTACCTAATGAGATGTATTTGATTCATCTGGTTTTCTGTGTATTGATGTTGAGGAAATTCATAGGTGATCCAAGCTCCATAGTTTCTTTGCATGATTTGAACATTGAAGAGGATTTGAGTGATGAAGAAGTATCGGTTGAAATCCTTGAACGGCAAGGGAAAAAACTAAGGAACAAGGAAGTTTTATCCATCAAAGTGCTTTGGATAATCAACAAGTTGAGGGTGCTACATGGGAAATGGAAGCGGATATAGTGAAGCATTATCAATATCTATTCCACTGTACTCAAGCCCAAGATACTAAGAAATTCTTCCTAAAACCTCTAAATCCATGCATTTTAGTTTTTCATGGTGTGCACACTTATTTTCATGTTTATGGATTGTTTTAAGATGTTTTAAGTTGTGAAACTAAAAATTTCATGAAATCATGTTTAATATGCATTTTTGCATGCATACTAGGTTGTTAGCTACTAGTTTACTCCTTAGAGCCTGTCTTTAAGTACATTCGGGGATGAATGTTCTCAAGGGGGAGATATTATAACAATCCCAAATTTAAGATCCTTGGGTACAGAAAAATGGTGCAAAAAATTACTTGAGATCTAGTTTACGAGGGACACTTACGGCTCATAAGTGCACCTACGGTCCGTAAGTTGTGTTCGTGAACATGAACTTCAGGAAAAGGAAAAAGTTTCTAAGTTTAGGGTAACCCACATATCAAGTAACGACCCATATGTGGTTTCATGAGTAGGACCCCAGACATGAAGGAAATTTAGAGTTTGTTGAAAGGTAAGACACGAGGTATTAGACGACCCGTAGGAAAGGGTACAACCTGTAGTAAGATTTCGTGGCTTTGAGTCCAGAAAAGTTGGTTTTCAGGTATTTTTGATGCATTATCAAATGAGGGGACTACGACCCGTAATCGGGGTCCCGTAAGTCTAGTCTGATAGTTTTTATAAGGGGCACTTTTGTCATTCCCATCAATTTTATTCTTAAACCACGTCACTTTGGGAACAAAAAGGGGACCTTATATCAACTCTTGAGCCCTAAATCCTTCATTCTTCACTCTCAAGGACACCATGGCAAAGGAGGCTCTCAAGAATAAGCAAGAACAAGGCTAGGGTTTCAAATTCTTCCCCAAACTCTACAAGTTTGTTTCGCTCCAGTTCACCCAAAGTATGTGATTTTATTTATGGGTAACCTTCCACCCATAAAGTCCCTTTTCAAGTCTTTTATCTTATCTTTAAGTTCCTCTAAAATATTATGCATACTTTTGATGATTTTATGTTACTATATGTTGTTAAATGATAATAATGATATCTTATGATATTTTACCAAATATATGCATGCTTTTAAGTTATTGATGATGGCCCCAATGATGGGTTTTTAGGATGATGAAGTGTGGACTGTTTTACGTGCTTTCAAAAGAGTTTATTTTCATGCTTTACCTGATTTATGACTGTTCCATTATAAAAGTCAAGCCCACCTAGTTTTCAAGTAAAGTTCTAAATGATTTATGACTATGAATTGGGCATTAAAGAAGAGCTTCAAAGTTAAGTTTATTAAAAGTTATAAGTATGATGGTAAATTCCCTAAAGGATGTTCAAGAAAGATTTCTAAGTTTTGAGCTACTCTTATTGATTACTCTTTATGATTCTAAGACATGTTTCAAAGTTTCTGTAGGATGACTTAGCACCGAGAGGAATAGAGATTGGGACTCATTCTGTTAGTTGAGGTATGAACCCTTGAAGCTAAATCTCAATGTCCCTAACTATGTGCCACCATATGAGCCTTGTAGGCTAGGCTAGTGGATTCACGTAGGCCCAAATGTTATGAAAGATGCAATTGCAAAGTCATTATGTTTTAGATATATACCTTGGCAAGTATATTCCCCCTTTTCCCAATGGAAGGAGTGCATTTTCCTTTTTCCAATGGAAGAAGTTCATTGGATTCCATATAGTAGATCACATGGTCTTATCATCGGTTATGATCTACTCCTACAAGTATATGATTCTATGATGTGATTTTATCACATATGTTCTCTTATGCATTTATTCTCATTCATATTGAGCTCTGTCCTTATTTCATGGATGAGTTTATATTGATTCTAATTTACTAAGTATATGTTATATTTTTGAATGATGACATTACAATTTCATGCATTGCATTGCATCTCACATACTTAGTACATTACGAAAGTACTAATGTATATTTTTCTTGGATGATTTAATCATGTAGGGATAGGCACTCCTCCATCGACTCGTGGCTAGTAGTTGGTGTTCAAGATAGCTTGTTACTATGGTGAGCCCTTACTTCGGGACTCTTCCACCTTTCATTCTATCCTGTATTTTCGTTTTGTTTCAAGATAATGTATTTATGGCCCTTTTGAGGATTTTACTTTTTATGTTGTCTAATTATGGATTTCTTTCCATTTGATGGAAACTAACCATACCAGTTCCGTTCATTATGTATTAGTTGGTATGCTTATGGACAAATGAATGTTATTTATTTCCACTGCTTTTTAATGTGTCTTCATTGTATAAATATCCTTTAGCCCCTTTTCCTTTATGACTTTTGCAAATATTTTTAATTCCTTACCTATGAATGCTTAAGATGCTTGAGATGGCTTGGGTGAGGTACGGTATCTGATTAGTCTTGTGACGACTAGGCCTCTAGGTCAGGTCGTTACATATCTTCCTCCACGTGGTTAGTTGGCTTGGTTACATGATCTAACCATGTTGGGATTGGAGCTCTTATTCATCCTCCTCCATGTGGCTAGTTGTCTTGGTTGAAGATTGCTATTGGTGAGTCCTCCATTTCAGGTGAAACATCCACTTTCATTCATGTTTATGTTAAGACTTGTTTATCTTTGGATATTTACTTTTGAGGGTGAGCTTGGGAGATATCTTGGCCCCCGTTCCACTCCTTTTAGAGGTGTCGTTGGATAATGTGAAGTATTGACTCTTATGAAACTTATGTAAGATCCAGTATAAGTGAACTAGATAAAATGGAATCTTGATTCCGTATTTATCTAGTTATTTAAGACTTCCTTTAGTATATTTCCCTTATATATGTTGTTTCTTGAATGTTGACGGCTGCGATGAAAGTCCTAAGTCTCTATTATCCCCATAGTATGAGTCATATTTACCCTCCGCTTACTCCTTTTTGGTGAAAATTCTTATTCCCCTGACATCCCCATAGTTTGAGTCCAAAGCCCTGTTTCCCTTAGAACTAATTGTTTGTTGCTTGTTTATATTTCCGCAACCAAAGATGTGCTTACTTATGCTTAGAGGCTTGTTTAGGGTTCTTTCGGGTTCCCCATTCATCGTGTCACATCTAGGCCCTAGGCTTGTGTCGTGATATAATAATTCACTTTTCTTGATAAAGTCAAGAAGTCAATCCAACAATAGAGCTTTCCCCTTTCGATTCATTTTTAAAATGCCACAATCTATTCAAATAGCGATTCACAATCAAATTCTTAGTCCAACGATGCCAACATTTTGAAATTTGAGAAAAAGAGCAAAATGGTCCAAAAATTCAATACCAAAAAATAAGGTTGAAATCTGAAAACATTTACATGAAAATGTTCCTTGAAGAATTTGAAATTTATTTGAAAAAATCATTTAAAAATGGAGTTACAATCAACTCATAATCATCTTTTTTGTAAAATTTACTGATGAATGTCTCCCAATTTTTCAATTCAAATTCCTCAATTTGATGTTAAAAAGAAGAAATAATTAACGAATAATGAAGACACCCTCTCCTGAGCTCCCAAGATTCAAGAATAGAGAAAATGCCTTAAGCCCCAACATTTAAAATCAAATATTGTTCAAACATATTTTGTACTCCACGAATGCGGTCATTACCTCCGCAAACACAGAGGTCAAATGAATCAACCCTCCATGAACGCAGGCCTAGTGCCACAATATGGAGGCCAATTATTATGTACTCCACAAACGCGACCTCTTCCACATTCACGTAGAGTCACCTTGAGGAGTACACCATATATCAACAATTCTTTGAAGGCATAATACACATAATGGACCCTCATGATTCATTTGAAACTCCATACGCACAAATCATATATGCAATCCTATTAAATTTGACATTCTTAACTCAATGAAATCATCAAAAATTAAAATTGAGGTATCCTTGACCCAAAATTCAATTAGTTGCAATTAGGACAACTTAGGCAATGGAAATACCAAACCACTATCAGAATGCCTATAAATTATATCAATTCTTGCTTTAGAGCTAAAGTCACCTCTTGGAATCAATAGAACCATCACAAAACCCATTCGAGCGTTCAAACTCAAAATATTGACTAAAGTCAAATCTTAGTCAAATTTCAACTCAATTTCTAACTTCAAACCTCAAATCAACATAATAACTCCAAATCTAATTTCAACAACTCTCCTAAATTAATTGTCATATTTTAAAACTAATGGAATCAATGGAATTCTATTTTGAGACTCAAAAGTCCAAATGACTCCAAAATGATAATTTTTTTAAAAATATCAAAAATGACCTTCAGGGTCATTACATTATCCACCACTAAGAACCATGTGCCCTTGAATATAAAATAAAGAAAATACCTAAAGTCTAAAAAAGATGAGGATAATGGATTTTCATGTCAGACTCGGTCTCCCATGTCACCTCTCCTATCGGCCAATATCACCATTGAACTGTTATTAAAGTAATATCTTGGTCCTGAGCTTTCGAACCTGCCCATCTAAAACGGCCACAAGCTCTTCCTCATAGATCAAATCTAGACTCTTCATTGAATCAAGAAAAATCACATGGGACTCATCTGAGATATAATGTCGTAGCATTGAAATATGAAACACTGGATGTACAAAAGATAGACTAGGTGGCAAATAAAGTCTATAGGCCACCTCTCCTGCTCGACTTAGGATCTCAAATGGGCTAATATACCTAGGGTTGAGCTTGATATTCTTTTCGAACCTCGTAACACCCTTCATAGGTGAAATTCTCAATCAAAACTAGTCACCCTCCATAAACTCTAAAGGTTGAATCCTCTATCATCATAACTCTTCTAACAACTCTAGACTATTAATAATTGGCTCTCAATCAATTGAACCTGCTCAATGGCATCTCTCAGAAAATTAGTATCTAGGCTATCCCCACAATAGAATTGAATCATTCGATGGGTGATTTACATCTCTAGCCATACAAGACCTCAAAAGGAGCCATTTGAATGCTGGAATGGTTAATGTTGTTATATGCAAACTCTGTCAAGAAAAAATATTTGTTCGATCGAGCATCAAAGTCAATCACACATGCCTAGAGTATATCCCCTAACACCTGAATAGTCTTCTCGGACTGACCATCTATCTAGAGGTGAAATGTTATACACATATCCAATTGAGTACACAACCCATACTGTAAAGCCATCCAAAAATGGGAAGTAAACAACGAATCTTGATCAGAAACAATAGAAATTGATACCCTATGAAGTCTAACAATCTGGATGATATAGAAAAAAGCTAATTTCTCTATCAAATAGTTAACCTTGAATTGATCCACCATAACTCTATTGAGTCATAATCATCCACAACAATGAGTAAACCCACCAATAAGTTCATGGTAATCCGCTCCTATTTTCATGTAGGAATGGGCAACCTCTGAAACTCACCGCCTAGTCTCTGGTGCTCACACTTCACCGGATGACATGTCAAACACTTAGACATAAACTCTGAGATATCCTTTTTCATAAATAGAAACTCTAAGATATTCTTTTTCATGTCACATCGCCTATAATGTTATCTTAGGTCATGGTACATATTTGCTTTCCCTGGGTGAAAATAATAATGGGTATAATGATCATCCTCAAGCATCAATCTAATTAAGTTACCCACCTTGGGCATAACAATCTGGCTGCCAATCCTCAAAACACCACTAGAATTAATCATGGATTCCTTAGCCTCACCTCTAGACACCTTATCTCGAATTATATATAGATTTTCATCCTCAAATCGCGGCTCACGAATCTGATCCATCAAGGAAGAATGGGCCTCCATGAAAGTAAGGGAATCTCCCTCATCAGAAAGTTGTAGTCTCACCAACCCATTGGATAATCTTTGAACATCCCTGGCCAAGGGTCGCTCCTCAACTAGAATAGTTACAAGACTCCACATACTAGAAGCCTTCCCACTTAATGCATCGTCCATCACAATTGTCCTTTCTCGGATGGTATAGAATAGTTAAATCATAATCTTTTAGAAGCTCAAACCGCCTCTTCGATCTCAAATTCAAGTCACTTTGGCTGAATATTTATTGTAAACTTCGATGGTTGGTGAATATCTCACAAAGAACCTCATATAGATAATTTCACCACAACTTCATGATAAAGACAACCACCGCCAACTCAAAGTAATGGATGGGGTAACTCTTCTCATATGTCTTCAATTGCCTAGAGTCACAGGCAATCATCTTTCTTTTCTGAATCAAAAGACATCCTAACCTTTGATGCATCACTGTATACGGTGAAATCAACACCCTCCTTGGGCAATGTCAAGATAGGTGCAGTAGTCAACAATACCCTGAGCTTTTGAACACTCTCTTCACATTCATCGAACCAATAAAATGCTATATTGTTCTAGGTGAGTATGGTTAATGAAGATACTATAATGGAAAATCCCTGAACATAACGCCGATAGTATCTGGCTAAATGCACAAAACTATGAATCTCTACAGTTGAGATAGGTCTAGTTCATCCTCGAACAACCTCAATCTTGACTAGATCAACCTTGATTCCCTCCTTGGACACCACATGCCCCAAAATGCAATTAAACTAAGCCAAAATTCACATTTGGAGAAATTAACATAAAATTTCTCCTTTCTCAATTACTAATGCTCAATCCTCAAATATTAGACATGATCCACCTCGACCTTGAAGTAAACCAAACAATCACAAACGAGTCCAAGTATGAATGAAATACCCCCATTCATCAACTCCATAAATGTTGCAGGGGATGATCAACCTAAATGACATCACAAGGAACTCATAATAGTCATATCTGGTTTGAAAAGTAGTCTTAGGAATGTCAGATGCTCTAATCTTCAACTAATAGTACCCAAATCTCAAATCAATCTTGGAAACAATGTCACTCCCTGGAGTTGATCAAATAAATCATCAATTCTGGATAGATGATACTTGTTTTTACTATCAGATTATTCAATTTCCTATAATCGATGCACATTCTCATCAATCCATCCTTCTTCACAAACAATACCAAGGCACTCCATGGTGACATAGTGGGGTAAATAAACCTTACTCAAAAAGTCCTAAAGTTGATCCTTTAGCTCCTTCAACTTTGTTGGATCCATACTATAACTAGAATGGGTTTGGTGTCCGACTCAACATCAATAGAAAAATCAATGTCCCAATTAGGTAGGACCCTGTGAAGGTTGATATAAAATACATCCATGAACTCTCCAGCCACAAGAATATATTCCATCAAAGGTGACTCAATACTAGTATCTTAAATGATAGCCAAATAATCCAAACACCCTCGATCGATCAATCTTTGTGCTTGAATATGAGAGACAATCTTACTAGGATAGGAGTCATTTGAACCCTTCAACTCAATCATCCATTTACCAGGCATAGCTAACGTAATTGTCTTGGCATAATAGTTAAGACTAGCACGATAAAAAAATCCAATACATACCTAATATGACATCAAATCCATCATATCAAGAATCATATCCACCCAAGTAGCATATTTGCCAAATATATAAGACAGGATTGGTACACCTAATCCACCACTAAAGAATCTCCTACTAGAGTAGAAACCTGTACAAACATAGGCTAACATTCACATAATAAATCAAATGTAGAGGAGAAGTATGTAAACACATAAGAATAGATTGATCCAAGATCAAACAACACCAGATGTAGGATGATGGAAAGCTGGGATAATACATATAATAACTACATTTAAGTCCTCAACCTCAGGCCTCTCAAAAAAAGCATAACAATGGGCACTACAACCTCTACCTGTCTAAACCATGCCCCTACCACCATGCTAGACCAAGACATCATTCGCACCTCTACTAAGAGCATGACTGCCTCTACTTGACTGAGCTCTACTGTAACAACCCGAAAATTTTCGAAATATACTTATGGTTGGCATTCTAAGATGTACTACAAGCCATGTATGAGTTTTGGTGGTCACGGGTTGAGTTTAAGTGGCC
>JBCEWC010017067.1:0-12728 GCA_038996855.1 Solanum aculeatissimum
TTAAGGTGTAGAGGGGTAAAAATGTCTTTAATTCAACTTAAAGTGAAAAAGAGGACATTTTTGTAAGACTTCTCTTACGGAGGGCAAAATATCAAGACCACCACATTTGGTGGACATTCTATGTAATTTTCTCAATTGAGTATCATCTGAGATATTATCTCGTCTAATAGAGCATAGGAGGTACAAGTTTGTGACAAGAGAGCTGATAAACTGAGCATAATGTAAACGGCCTATTCCATTAAACTTTTTGGCTTATTCAAAAAGGAGATACGGATAGAATCAAGTAAATGCAAATTAAGCCAGATAGTCCCAAGGAAAACAGCCATCAGTAAATATGATTAACCATCACTTAAACTTCAAATTATGCCGTCACGTTGTCCTTTTTCCTGTTTCATCCTCCATATACGCTCACATGATGGTTCATGGGTTTACTAAGCATTTTACTTTGGCGGAGCCTAACACTAGTCATACCATAATAATAAACATGCCCTCCTAAATACTAGATGATGTTGCATATTCACTTACTCCAAATAAAGAAGCGCCTGCTCTGAATGTATCTCTGAAAGCGAGAGAAGCTAATGCTGTGTAACCACCAGCAGAACACCCAGTTATGCAAAGGCGCTCTCCATCAACCTTCCCCTCATCCACCTTAATCAACAAAGCTTCCTAATTAGACCTCTAGGGTAAAGAAAATGAGAAAAATATCAATTAAGGGTAAATGCCAATTTAATTTGACTTACCAAATATTTAGCACAAGAGCAACAATCATTGATGTCAACGATTCCCCACTTACCCAAAAGGCGTTCTCGATAATGCCTGCCATAACCTTGAAACAAATTTATGAAGACTTAGTTATCTTAGAGAGAGAGACAAGTAAACTTTAAAACCTAATGGAGTGTACGTATCCGAACTGAACGGACTAAAATATAGGATAAATTGCAGAAAGTTTATACGTAATAAATAATATACAGAAGAATTGGACAACCAATAAATAATAAATGAAGAGTTCCAGCTAATCCAAGAAATCTAGAAGTTAAAATAAATTTCTCACACTGATAACATACCCGTACTTCCTCCATAGTTAACATCCACAAATGCCCATCCGCGACTAGTCCAATATTGGATGCTAAGATTTAAAGTTCCATGTGCCTCATCTGTTGGCCCTCCTGTAACGCACATGAGCAACAGTTCAAAATCAGTTAACATTGCGCATACTCATAATGAAAAGAAGATTAATGAAGCGGTTACTCGTAGCATCTTTGGAGGTTTCAATCTCTCTGCTTTTCTTGGCTATATTCCTTTCTCGAACCTAAAAAGCCATTTTTAGAAATTACTGAAAAATTATCGTTTTACCCTTCCAAATCGTAGCTCCAAGTCATATTTGGTCCATTTGTGTGATTAATTTAGGTATTTCGCTGAAACATTGAAGGATGTTAGAGCCTTTGGGTTTTAAAGACTTAAGTTGTTTAAACGGTGTATTTTGATAACATTCGGGATTACGGGACTCGGAACGAAATTTTGCCAGCTCCATCAGCTCCGAAATGTGAAAATTGACCTAGAAGAGCCGTCTTTTTTAAGATTTGAGGATGTTTTGTGGACTTGAGGTCCTAAGTTAGAAGTTTGAGTTAAAACAGAACTAGATTCGACTTTGGTCTAGGATGCGTGAATTGGATTTCTGATGATTCTGTTGGATTCAAGAGGTGATTTTAGATCTAGAAGAGGCTTCGTCACATTTTATGGGAGCCCCGAGTGCGTTTTGGTCTTTTTGACCGTTAAAATTAGTTTAGTTGTGACTTATCGGATTTCGGACAACGAGACCTCAAATTCAATTTTTGATGGTTCCATTAAGTCCGGAACATTGAATTTAGTAGGATAGCATATATGGTTTGTGCACACGAAGTTCTGAACAAATTCCGAGCGTCCTTTCGGAGATTGTTGGAGTTACTAAAATTTCTGGTGTTTGGTGTCTTCTCCGCATTCGCAAAGTGGTGACTGCATTCACAGAGTTTAGTGTTCTTTCTTCTCCGTGTTCGCAGAGTGGTGACCGTGATCGCAGAGAACATTTAATGCCTGAACAGTGTTTAATGGGAAAAACTGGTCTTTTTCACCATTTTTTAACCCTTGGAACTTGGGGAGGCAATATTTCCTTTGGGTAGGTATTTTTCACCTAAAACTTCTAATTTTCTTCAATTATTTCAAGATTTTAACTTCTAAATTCTACTTTTAAACCCCAAATTTCTTGGTTTTTTCCATAATCCGAATTTGAGCAAAATGGTGATTTTGGACACATTTCTTACTCCATTTTAATGGGTCTTTCAACCACAAACTCTTTTTTACTTGTAGAATCTGATTTTTCAGTAAAATTTCAGTTTTACCCTTTTCAAATCTTAAATGATTTTGGATGATTTTACCCCAATTTTGAAACCTTGCAATATGGGTGTTGTTAGGCTTCTTTTAAATGAGTTCTTTTCATTCTTGATAGTGAGTAATCATTTCAGAGGTTGAATTCGAGAGCTATTCTCCCGTTAGAGTGTTCGGGTGAAATTTTGGCATTTGAGGGAGGTTCGGTTGTCCTTCTTTGAGAATGAGATTAGGTAATTGATTATCCTGTATGTTGGGCTCATACCATGATTTGGGTTTTTTCTTTTTTTTCTCTCAACCTTTGTTTGCCAAGCTGCTATAAGTTTTCGATGAGATGTTGATTATATTGTGTTGCCCATGTTGGGGGCTTTACTTGTTATTTAAATTGTTTCGTGAACTTGTATTTCTTGAATTGGTTGTGTTGGACATATGTAATACTTTTTTACTTGTGATACCCGAGGGGCTGAGTTGTGGCATTTTTGAGAAATGAAATGCTTTAGATAAGTTGTGAATTGCGGCATATTTTGTGAAATAAAAAGGCTTTTCAAATGGCGGTTGTGTATTTCAAGGGAACTTCTCCTAAATGTGTATACACGAGGGTGTTGATCATAAATTCTTGAGTTTGAGAACTTTGATACTTTAATGTATAGATTGAGATGATTTTTGCCTCTATACTTGTGTATTGACATGCATACATCCTCACACATCATTTCATGAAACATGGGAAGATGAGAATTGTGGAACGACCTTTTTGAAATAGAATGAGACACCTTTAAAACTGTTGACCACGAGCTAGGTGGCACGGAGGATGAGAGATTGATATTATGACCCATTGACTAGGAGTTAGGTGACGAGGATGATGAGATACTGTGATTGTGATGAGGTATATAGTCAGCGAGGCCCCCATGGGTCCTTCCTGGTAGTTCAGTTCGATAGGTGTATACGACAGGCTATGTCTTGATTCCACAGGCATCCCCCATGCATTGCACGCATTCTATCTCATTGCATTGCATACTATCATTCTTTGAGTGTTGATTTATTTAATGGTGGTTGTGTACCCTTGAGTTGTGTGTTTACTTTATTGGCACCGTTCTATATATAAATTGGCAGCACTGCTGCCCAATGTTATCAAAGGCGAAAAGCGCAAAAACAACTCTAAGGTCTATTGGGGCTTTAAGCGCAAATAAAGCATGGATTTCAATCAAAAAAGGCGCAAAGGCAGACAAAATTACGAATATATATGTTTAGTCCAAGACTAATAATTATAAACGTGAATGTCAAATATATGACCAAAGAAATTTAAAAAACATTGATAAAGTGAATTATCAATTATTTCGTGTCACTTCTTCAAAAGAGGCTCATTGGCGGGGAAAAATTTGCCTTAGAACCTTGATGACAACACTGAAGCACACATAAAGCGAGGCGAAGCGCTCAACACGTTTGAGCCTCACTTTAGGGCTTAAGCGCGCTTAAAGAGTGCCTTTGATTACACTGTGATACTCGACTAGTTTTCTAATATGTAGGTGGAAGTGTTCCTATTTTATTGCATAGTTTAATCAATTCCTAATATTCAATTAGTCAAATATACTAGGTACATGTGAATTATACTGCCCCTACTTCTGTGTCCCCTTTGGATGCACATTCTAGCCAGGATCATCCGCGTGACGGTTGATTTCTTCAACAGAGGTTCCATCCGATTTGGTGGTGAAATCCAATGGTCTGGACCACTACTAGACTCTATCTTTACTTTGTAGTCTTTGTTTCGTTTCAAAGACCGAGTTGTATGTACTATTCCAGATATTATATTAGATGCTCTCTACACTTATGACATCAAATTTTGGGATATTTCTTTATTGAGTTCTTTCTTTCAATTGTTGCTTGACTTCTCTTTTGGGAGTCTCATATATATTTTACTTTACGGCGTACACATCTAGCTGATTCTTAGGATGTGTCATCATGACCTCGATTTTTGGGTTGTGACATATTATGAAAGCAAACCACATAATTGTATTTTAATCATCTAGAATCCTTCACTTTATTCGAGCGAAATTGAGGAAGTGATTGAGGAAGTGTTGTAAGGTGTATGTAAGCTCTTTCACATGACAATTACATACAACATGTGACCTACATAATTTCAACATTATTATTATAGGATAGGAATATATAGTCCTATTTAGAATAGGAATAAGAATAGTATGTTATTTCCTAGTTGGACTTGGATTAGATTGTAGTATTTATAAATAGGTTCTTTATGTAGTAATGTAGATACACAATTCAATAATATTTTCTTTAATATTTCTCACATGGTATCAGAGCATTGGTGAGAAACTTCCGCGGAAGAAAACTAGTCAGTTTCTGGTAACCCTCCGGCTGGTGTGCATCATTTTTTTTGTTTTGCAAGTGTTGTGCAAAACCAACACCACCACGAGGTGCGGAATACTCAAACGAGCAAACCCCAGTAAGCTCCTCTGAGTTTCACTGATTCACGCGCCACCATTAGCTCCAAATCTGCGACACCACAAACCAGCGCGTGTGGCTGTTTCCGACAAGTTTTTTTTTTGTTCTTTTTCCAACAAGGTCGCCTCTCCATTCCGAGGCTACTCATGCAATTTTTCCCAGATCCGATCGTCAGAATTAGGGTTCCGGCGATTTCAACTAATTTCCAATGACTGCTCAATGTTTCCAGGCAGTTTTCAGCCAGGATTTTTTAATTTTTTTCCCTCAGTTAGGTCACCTCTGCATTCCGAGACAGACCACCTATATTTTTATTTTATTTTTTTCTTTTGACCAGATTTTTTACAATAAAAATTTAATTTCAAAAGATGTCTTTTGGATTTGATCTGTTTGGCTCCAAAAGTACAAGAATCGGGAGCTCAAATCCTATGATACTTCAGAACCATTAATGGGTAGTTCCAACTATTTGGCATGGGCTTCCTCGATTGAATTATAGTGCAAAGATCAAGGTGTCCACGATCACTTAACAACCAATTTGGTATGGTAGATGAAAGGAGAAAGGTTGTGGAGGAATCTATAACAGCCAAAGCACAATAGGAGAAGGTTGATGCTCAATTATGTAGTCTCCTATGGCAATCTATTGATTCCAAGTTGATGTCCTTGTTTCGCTCGTGCCAGACATGTTATTCGGTTTGGGAAAAGGCTCGTGTTTTATATACTAATGACATATCTCGATTTTATGATGTGGTATCTCAAATGACCAACTTAAAAAAACAAGAATTTGATATGTCTACATACTTGGGACAAGTGCAGGTAGTCATGGAGAAATTTGAAACGTTGATGTCAGTCACCGCGAACGTGAAAACACAACAAGGGCATAGAGAGACATTATTTTTAGTCCTTACACTTGTTGGACTTCCAGCTGATCATGACTCTATAAGTGATCAGATCTTACCTAGTCCAACCATCCCTACAATGGATGAATTATTCTCTCGTTTACTTCGTCTTGTTGCGCCTCCCAGTCATAAAGTAGTTTTATCACCCACTATTGAATCCCCTATCCTAGCATCTCAAACTATTGACAAACGACCATCTACTATGGAGAACCGACGAGGAGGAAGTCGTTCCGGAAGATCTCGCTCTAAGTGTAGTTATTGCCACAAGTCTAGACACACTAGCAACATATGTTATACTTTGCATGGTCCACTGCCGAGTTATGATCCTATTATTATAAAGGAATATAATGAATCCCTTCGAAATCGTGCAACTAAGCAAACATCCCTACAAGTAGCATCTGTTGCTCCACCTGATCGATCATCCAATATTGCTCATATTGCTCAGGCCGAATATGATGAGTTCCTTCAATATCGAGCAAGTAAGCAACGATCTCCACGAGCAGCATCGGTTCCTCAACCTACTGTTCCTGTTGCGGGTAATCCTTTTGCTTGTGTTTCATAGTCTAGTACTCTTGGAACATGGGTTATGGACTCAAGCGCTTCTGATCATATTTTTGGTAACAAACCACTTTTTTCTGATATTGTTTACTCACAATCTCTTCCTGCTATTACTTTAGCCAATGGGATCCAAACAAAACCAAAAGGGATTGGAAAAGCCCAACCCTCACCTTTTGTCTCCTTAATTCTATTCTTTATGTTCCTGGTTCTCCTTTTAATTTGGCATCGGTTAGTCGTTTGACACGAGACTTACATTGTGGCATTTATTTTTTATGATATTTTCCTTATGCAAGACTGCAGTACGGTATAGATGATTGACACAGGACATGAATCACAAGGCCTTTACTATCTTACCTCTTCAAATTCCTTCACAGCATGATCCATCGTAGATCCTCTCGACCTAATTCACAAACGTTTGGGACATCCTAGTTTATCTAAACTACAAAAGATGGTGCTTGGTTTTTCTAGTTTATCCTCATTAGATTAAGAGTCGTGTCAACTTGGGAAACACACTCGTGCTACATTTTCACGTAGTACTGAGGGTTGTTCCGAGTCTATTTTTTCTTTAGTTCATTATGATATTTGGGGTCCTAGTCTAGTTAGTTCAACCTTAGGATTTCATTATTTTGTTAGTTCATTGATGATTATTCAAGATGTACTTGGATTTTCTTAATGAAAGATCGTTCAGAGTGGAAAAGTTAAATTATCTCACAGTGACTAGACCTGACATTTCGTTCCCTGTGAGTGTTGTAAGTCAATTTATGACTTCCCCTTGTGATAGTCATTGGGATACAGTTATTCGTACTTTGCGATATATAAAGTCAGGGCCCAAAAAAGGACCACTCTTCGAAGATAGAGACCATGAGCATATCACGGGATATACAAATGTTGATAGGGTAGGATCACCCTCTGATGGACGGTCTACATCCGGATATTGTGTATTAGTAAGAGGTAATTTGGTGTCATGGAAGAGCAAGAAACAGAGTGTGGTTGCTCAATCGAGTGCAGAGGCAAAATATCGAGCAATGGATGCAGCAACTTGCAAGCTTATTGAGGTCAAACAGTTATTGAGTGAGCAAACATTTGGCGAAGTTGATCATATGGAACTTGTGTGTGCTAATCAAGCGGCCCTTCATATTGCATCAAATCCAGTGTTTCATGAAAGGACCAAGCACATTGAGATTGATTGTCACTTTGTCAGAGAAAAGATACTCTCAAGAGATATTGTTACAAAGTTTGTGAAGTCAAGTGATTAGCTTGCAGATATCTTCACCAAGTCTCTCACTGGTACTCGTATTAATTATATTTGTAACAAGCTAGGTGTTTATGATTTATATGCACCAGCTTGAGGGGGAGTGTTAGAATAGGAATAGGAATATATAGCCTTATTTAGAATTGGAATAGTATGTTGTTTCCTAGTTGGACTTGGATTAGATTGTAGTATCTATAAATAGGTTTTTTATGTAGTAATGTAGATACACAATTCAATGATTATTTTCTCCAATACTTGTCACAATTATAATGATCAAACTAAGCTAGAAGTAATAAGCTTTTAATGTGCAATGCCTAGTTTCTTAATTTTAAGTGCTTTCTTAATTTTAAGTGCTTTAATCATTGTCATGGAAAACTAAATTATTACTTGGTGCATAATGAAATTACAACTTTAAGGAAATACGCATCATATACCATGGCTTTCTAGCATCAATGGAGGTTTTTCTTCTTGACTACCATTATATTCTGGATTACATGGAGGGTAGAAGTATGCATAGGCATTTTGACCAACCACATCTGTTGGAAATTCAATAAATTCCGGCAGGCTAAAATATGATATGTACTTGTCAATGTCTGAAGAAGATGACCACATGGTGCTGAAATCTACAACATTTGACATATGATCATCTAGTATCACCTGTTGCAAAGCATGGTATTCATCAAGTCAAACTATAGAAAATAGTTATTTGACAGAAACACTGCTATAAAAA
The DNA here is from genome assembly GCA_038996855.1 of Solanum aculeatissimum. Lineage (NCBI taxonomy): Eukaryota > Viridiplantae > Streptophyta > Magnoliopsida > Solanales > Solanaceae > Solanum > Solanum aculeatissimum. Next base: position 8,252 of record JBCEWC010017067.1, read on the forward strand.
AGAACATATAACCTTTGCTAAAGAAGTAGGAAGAACAGAAGATGCACCCTCAATGTAAAGGATCTGGCCACTTGCAACCTAAACAACATTTTAAGCAGTTAGTTATACTATCTGAATGTTGCACCAATAAAATAATCAACAATATAAGCTGCAACTTACAATGTTTGATATATAAGTGAATGGAATATCAACTGAATAGAAAGAGTTCTTGGCTTGATTTATAACACCAAGATATGACTTCCCATGTTGCCTGCAAGCCATCATGGATGAAAACGATTTTATTAGACATGTCAACTTAACTCCAAGAGAGGCTGGGGAAACAATGAAACGAACTGGGATGGTATTCCAGTGGAGAGAGAGACCTGTAGCTGCAAGCAATAATTGTTGATTCATCTTTCCGCTCAATGATGTCATAACATTGATTTCCAAAAACCCAAGATGGTCTTGTGAACTCAGCATTCAAAGAGTAAATTGCAAGGACTTCATTTTTATCCTCAGTCTGATGTAGAAGTAATAAAAATAGATGAGCTATCAACAACCACGATAAAGTGCAGAATTTGCAAAACTCTTAAGGTGTAATGTATTTACCCATTTGTATATGTTCCAAAACCCTGTATTTCTATCTGTTATGAAAAATAATTCCCCTGCAATAATGCAAGGAGGCAGCTTCAGATATTCAAAGTCACATTGATGGTAGCAGTTATTCTGCTTTTGGGGAATGAGGAGTAAACAGCAGAATCTTAGAACTTATCCTGCCTTTGGACGACCATAGAGGCTCAGTTGGAGATTCCACCAGAGTAGGACAGCCACCAGCAACTGCTACTCGCTTGTCGATGTCTCTATATTAGTTAATTCAACTAACTGTTAGCAACTTATAGCAAAATTGGATCAATGTGCATGAAACAAAAGGAGGGAGAACATCTTTCTAGCAATGTGGACAACATTATCATTATCTCTAATAAGGAGAGAATGTAAGATGACTTGCTTTAATCAGTAGAGAGAATGTAAGAAGACTTACTCACCCTCCCTCAGATATATACCCGACCCAAAGCTCTGCTTTATCCCAATGCATGTTAGGGTGGCTCCATTCTATCCAAGCCAAACGTTCCCCTTTCAGGTCCATCCGTGGGAAGGCATAGAAGTCATTCCCACTAATCAAGACTTTTGGTTCTGAAATTCATAAATAAAAGCAGAAGAAAGTTATTTGCATTCTCCATTTCAAAATAATAGATCAATTGATTCACAGTACCTCAAAGCCTTTTCCAGTTACATACCTTCAGTGGTATTACCATTAAGGGAAACACTCACAATCTCATTGGTTGGCTTTGCATCAACCCCTCGATGATCTAGTTGTAGATAGACAAGAGCAAGAATACAGTTAAGGCAAACAAGACTGTAGAGAAAATATCCTTTCCAGAAATTATAATAACAAAACATGATGTGCTTACGAGTAAAGATATATGTACCTTCTCTTACAGCAATATAACGGTTAAAACGACCATCAAAGACACCATCTGCATACCTTACATCAGGTCCCGCATAATCTGGAGTTATCGGTACTGGACCTGAATTTTTGACTAAAATATTATCAATTCAATCTGCCCTACAACAACTTCTGTGAAATTTAATAGACTTGCTACTTCACCAGCTCAGTTCATCACGGTATTTTTTTTTTTCTTATTTTGTATTTTGAACTGTTGGGCCAGGAGTTATGATTTGGGGGAGAATTGAACTGCCGAGTATGGATAGAGTAGAGAATAGGGATTTCAAACAAGAAATTGTTATTGTGGTGGGAGTAGTTGTTTAGAGTTCTCAATTGTTGTGGGATTCTTGTGTCCTGCCTATTTGAAAAATAATTTTCAAAAACCTCAGTAGTTGTTGGAACTAATCAGTAATTGTTTAATTTTTTTTCTGTCATGTGTATGTAGACAAATGAGGCATACATGTGAAAAAAAGAACTAGGACATCTTCAACTGCTTCTAGCAAAAGAGATGGCTGACCAGGCAAACAAAGATGAACTTGCAGTTCAGGATCCAGCAACCAAAGAAACAACAATTTAGGAGTTGGAAAATGGTGAGGTGCCGGCTGGAGAAGAAGAAAGATATGAGATTATTCGTAAAATCCAACTGGACACTAAGAAAGAAATGAGAGAGAATTAGTTGATACACCAATTGAGGATCCGACGATGATCTATGAAATAAGAAGCAACCGATCAAATGATGATGAGGATGCAAAATCATTTATAGGGATTGTTTCATTGATGATGCAATTAGTATGAACAATGATCACGAGAATCTTTCGGTTCCTAATCCGTCAAGAGCACTGATATTAGAAAATATGGTAGGAGAATATGTTGCTGCTTCTTAGCTTGATCAACACCCTATTCTTGCAACACTAGAAAAAACACTTTATCCCTTTGCACATCCCCATGATTTTCCTTTAGGAGGGAATGTATGGATATGTTCTAGGAAAAGGTTTTGTGGGAATGTATGGATATGTTCTAGGAAAAGGTTTTGTGGGAATGTATGGATATGTTCTAGGAAAAGGTTTTAAGGAATTCAGAGAAACATTGAGGGATCAGCGCATTAGCATTGATTTTAAGGAAAGCCGTTTCATACAATTTTTAGATCTGAAGCTGTACGGTTCTCAATGAGATTATTACATGATCTTCTTAGCTGGACCTTCTGCAAGAAAAACAAGGAGTTTTTGTGCAGTTAAAATGGCATGCCTGTTTGTATTGACATGAACAAATTTGTGCTCATAATTTGGACTCCCATGTCATTCTCCTCCTCCTATGAGAATCGGAAATTAGCTTTAGCACAGTAGAGGGTAAGAGATTATTGAATCTAGTGGGAAGTTTGTTATGTTGTTGTGATCCTTCAATAGATCGATGAGTCAACTGTCAAATGAAGGCACATAGCTTTACTAGCTTGGTTTGCTTCTTGTACAACATTGTGTGTGAAAAGATATAAAAGGTAGTTGAAGATAATTGGATCAAATTAACATACAAAAAGAAAGAACTCTAATATGCAATAGAATAAGCTAAAACCTCACCATTGAATATCTTCTAAAAAAATGAAACCAACCAAAGCCACTTATAACCTCTGAGGTTTCCCATTGGCGTTTGTGGTAACTAATTAAAATGTTTTTCCTTATGTTTGTTGAGCTCAACTATCATTTTCCTTTTATGTTGTCCTTATTGCATTTTAGGCTTTGGCATATAAAGCTATTCCCACCAATCTGATGAATGGTGAAGGATGCTTCAACTAAGATGTCGTTGACAAGGATGATTAGATAGCTAGTTATCTGCGAAAGCCTCTGTAGCTCAGGTTGATCCAATTGAAGCCTCAGATGATCAGGTAAGACTCACAACACCTTTACTCTGTTTAGTGAGCCAAGCCTAGCGAGGCTTCAAATGGATCAACCTCAGACTTATTTGCACACAGCCATATAATTATCTTTGGAGACTGAAAATTAGACTTTATCATACATCAATTCCATCATTCTTGTCTAGACAGAGGTAGAACATGATGCAAATAATTTTTCGCTTAACCCTAGAATAGTCTCTTTTCTTAGCTGATGTTCCATTGAAAAGCTTAGCACTTGGATTCCATTTTGTATGAGCAGTTTAATAATACTAAAAATTATAAATGGATGACTGACCTGCAGAACTGAGAAGCTGTTTGTACAATCTCTGGTCATCAAAATTGGAGAAAACAAGTACATCTCCAGAAACCCCAAAGGAGCCACCACCATATTCATGAACAGTGTTCCGAACATTGAAGTCTTTGGGTGTAATATCTTCCCCTGATTCTTTAACAAGCACAGCTCGTCCAGATTCAGTAGGGCGAGTCTCCAGCCATATTAGGTGGCCATGGGAGTCTACCGTGAAGCCTTCAAGGCGCTTCACGGAACCCGAGACGACATCGGCAGTCATAGGTGACTTCCATGACCCATATGGAGCAATACTTTTTTCACCTGAAGCCATAGTATCTTCAATGACCTACGGTTAAATGAAGTGGTGGAGTAGTTCAACAGTGGAGTAAGCATTTTCTCTTGTTATATAACACTATGGTTTCGTGATCTGCGATACTGATAAATGTATAAAAATATTTTTAAATTGTTTTTAGTAAACTTATCATTTTCTAGCTCTAATCTTACGTCTAAAGGCGACTAATAATACATGTATTAATTCTTTATATTAGTATCATATTTGGTATATTTATTCATATTATGTACTTTTTCCGTTCATAATTAGATGTCAAATTTTGACATGACACACCTATTAAGAAAACAATGATTAATATAGTAAAATTACCATTTTACCCCTATTAATTTGTAGAACTATTTTTTTAATTAATTTTTTTATAGGATTATTCTTTTTAATTAATTTTTTTCATTTTTCTAGGTTTCTAGGTACTCTAAAGATGACTTAGTCATTCAATATTTTCAAAAAGTTCAATATTTTCAAAAAGTC
>JBCEWC010017068.1:0-12728 GCA_038996855.1 Solanum aculeatissimum
TTAAATTTCTCTTGGAAAATAATATTTCAAGGTAATTATATAAATTATAAATTTGTTACTACTTTGACTTGTTTCATAAATGATTTAATTGTTAATTGATTTATATATATATATATATAATTTTATTTTTTTGGTCTAATATATATATATAATTTCGGTTTTTCGGTGCACCGCAGTTTCGAGACCCTTACACCAAGAACTGAATCGAAGAACTGAAAAACAAAAAAAAAAACCAAAAATCAAACCGAAAAATCGATACCAAAAAACTGAATTAGTTCGATTCGATTCGATTTTTCGATTTTTTTGCCCACCCCTACCTGTAACTAGGAAAGTGGGGCGTTGTAATGTTGGTAATTAGACGGATAATTTAATGTAATATAAAATTCAAACCAAAAAAATGGAAAAGAAAGAAAACTAGCCGTTGGAGTTGCGAATCGTTTTCCGAAAACCATAACGTTCCAATCTCATCAGTTATCATTCTCTATAACCCTTCACCTGCCGCTTTACATTTCTCCATTCTTGCAAAATTGACAAAAACACCATCTTTAGGTTTCAAGAAACGAGTAAATAGTTGAAGAAAGGGGTTTTTCTTTTTCCTTTTTTATAGGTTAAAGAAATGGATTATTCTTCTTCAGCTTGTCTGGTACGATCCTTCTCTCAACCTTCTCAAGAACGCAGTGAGGTAACATCATCCTTTTTTTCTTAATTGAGCTAATGGGTGTCGGCAAATTGCATTCCTTTGCCCCTTTGCCTATGAGGGCTTATGAATAAATTGGAAGTTTAATTCTTTTTTGTTAAATGATGTCGATTTCATATATGGAACCTTCTCTTTTGTCATTTGAGCTAATGGGTATCTGAGGGTTCTCTACTGTTTTGTGATTGAGATCACGGGTCTGTTTATATACAATTTTCTGCATCTTTTACTATAAGGGTTTATGAAATTTTTTTACTGCTGAGTGGGGATTTTAAGAGTTCAAGCAGTAGGTTTTACTTTCCTTTCTGTGGCTTCTGCATTTGGAATACCAACATTATCAATTTACTGGATAAAATTGAATTAGGGGATTCATACTGTCAATTCCAACTTGTTTGGCATTGAGGTGTAGTCATTATTGTTGTTGTTGTTGGTGGTGGTGTTATCATCAAGTCCTAACTTTCTCTATAGTCCCTTGAAATAGAGTTTATTTTTGTGTATTTTGCTCCTGCTGAAGCATTATTGCTGTTTACTTGAGGATTATGTTGTTGTTTCATAATTTATATGAGCTATTTAAATAGACCTTTCAGTCATATAAATTGCTCTCATTCGTTGTTTTCTGTAAGCATGTTGGGGAATATGATTTTATGGATTGGAATTCAAATCTTTTGCAATTCTACTACTGAGTTTTTGAGATTGATCTGTGGGTAAGTTTCTCATTTAGAAGCTGAGCTGGGTAATTCCTCATTACAGGGAGACCCTTTACGTGCATTAACAACGTCAGTATCATTTGGAAGATTTATGTCTGAATCACTTGACTGGGAGAAGTGGTCCTCATTTACTCATAATCGGTATCTTGAAGAGGTTGAGAAGTATGCAAAGCCTGGTTCAGTTGCTGAGAAGAAAGCTTACTTCGAGGCTCAACACAAAAAAGCAGCTGCTAAAAAAGCTGCATTGTTGCTAGAGCAACAAAATGCAGCAGTTGATGAATCATCTGATCCAAATGTGATGAATAAAAACACTGATCATTCCACAGTGAACTCTGAATCGACAGGGAGCAGTTATATGGGTATTGAAGATAATCAAAGAGAAGATTTGGATGTGAATACTCAAATTGTTGATGATTCTCAAAGGAAATCCAAGTTCACTGAGAATGGCAGTTATGGGGGCACTGATGAAGCACAGGGAGAACAGGGTCATCTGAATGTGACGAATCCAAGTGTTGATCATTGCGCGAAGCAGTTTGAGTTGCCAGAAAATAGCAGCCATATGGGTATTGAAGAAGCTCAGGGAAATGAGGGGGATAATGCAACAACCTGTGGCAGCTACCCTATTAATGAACAATTTAACTTGGAAACTATTGGGACTGAAAACTCTATCAAAAAATCTTATCCAGTTGAGAATGAAGTCAAGTCAGTGAATCAGCCGGAAAATATTGTTGTAGAGGTAAGTGAGAATATAGCACAACTGAAGGAGAAAACACAAACAAAGGTTTGTACCATTACCTGGGTTATTATTCTCTTTGTTGCTAAACTGAGATTCCTTCTTATCTGATTGAACATGCTTCAATCATGCAGAATGCCTCTATGGTGGGAGACTCCGTGCTATCAATGAAGAAGAATCCAAAGAAACCATTAACCTTAACGACTAGATTGACAAATAAGAATGAATCATCAAAGTTCAAATATCGTGTTAAACCGGTGACGGTTCTGCAACCTATAGTGACTGAGAAGTCTGCTCCAACTAGTAGAAAGAATGAACAAGTCCTCATTGATAAAAAGCAGTCAAATCCAAAATCTCGTCTCATGTCAATCAAGCTTTTTCCTCACAAAGAGGGAACAAAGAAAACATTGTCTCCAATTCTTGAGAAGATAGTGAATTCAAGACTAGTAAGATCCATCAGCAAAACATCTAGAGACAGCAAAGTTCAACAGACTTCAGTTCTGGTGGATTAATTGATCTTTATCCTTAATTTCTCCTGCATAGGTTGCTTTTCTGCTATCATTTTTTTTAACTCTTTTCTGCCAAATGCAGGCATCGGTAAGTGGGATCTCAAAGCATCCTGAAACCCCTCTACGAGAAAATAGAAGGTAAACTACTGTACTGTTGTAGAACTTGAAAGAGCAGGTTAATGAAGACAAGACAGAGCATTTCAAATGTCTTTTCAGAAGCTGTGGCTTTCTTTATTGATGAAGCTCTCAATGTGCATCAGTTATCTAAAAATTTTACTGAATGGAACAAACTCTTTGCTTGCAGGGATAGAATGAAGCTTGAACAATCATTGTGTAGAAGCAGAAAAGAAGAAGGTAGATCGCTATCGCACTCAGGGTGAGATCTTACGGCATCATTTTGTTTGGGAATTTGCCCTTTTTACCGTTTGGTTATTGATTTTAGTTTGATAAGGACTTTTTGATATCTGTTGAGGAAAGAATGTTAAGTGAGATTTGTATTGTTTATAGGCATGGTCTTCACGGTTTGACTTATATAATGTTTCCAGTTCTCAATACGCCCTTCTGCAATATTTTATGTATTAGTTCATAAGTGAAGCAAATAAGATCTTATGGCATCATTTTGTTTGGGTATTTTCCCTTTCACCGTTTGGTTATTGATTTTGGTTTGATAAGGACTTTGTGATATCTGTTGAGGAAAGAATGTTAAGTGAGATTTGTGTTGTTTATAGGCATGGTCTTCAAGGTTTGACTTTTATATGGTTCCAGTTCTCAATATACGCCTTTCTGCAATATTTTATGTATTAGTTCTTTAATGAAGCAAGTAGAGGCAAATAAATGGTCATGTTTTGTCTTACAAGTTACTTAGGACATTTTGAGCTCAAGCTTTTTTTTTTTTTGGAGCAGAAATCTCAAATCAATAAACAAGCATGGAAACATAGTATGTTCCCCTACTGTCGTTTCTCCTTTTACCTTAAGGAGTGAAGAAAGAGCAGCTAAGCGAAGAGAGGTACATGAAGAGCTAATCGACATTTATGTTTCTGCTCATTTTTTCATCCATTGGCTCTAATTTTTCACTTGTAATGTTGCACTTCAGTTCTTTCAGAAGCTAGAACAAAAACTTAACACAAAGGACAAAGAGAAAGAGCAGCGACAAGCCAAACCAAAGGTGATTCCCCTCGCTTAATTTCTAGATATGTACTCGGCATAACGTTAGGGATGAACCGAACCTAACAGTCTTCCGAACTCCATGGAATGAAAAAGGAAGTCAAGAATCAATGAGTCAAGATATGAAATTGTGTATTTTGCAGACCATTTCATTTATACCATGGAATTAACACATTTTCACAAGTAATGTCATTATTAGCCATTCCTCAATGCTTACAAAGTAGAGGGGATCGATAAGACTACATCTTGAATCAATGAGTGGAATTGGTCTCATATGCCTGAGTAGAGAAGAAGATTGAATTTCTTTTTAAGGGGAGTTGATTTCTCATTTTACAGGAGAACGCGACCAGTATTTCTAAAGTGCTTATATCAAGAACTAAACCAAATCCAAGAATTCATCATGAAAGAGAATCATCTAATAATCAAATGAAGAAGGTACTATTCTCTTTTCCCTTGTCAAACTAGACAACGTTGGCAGAACTGGTATCATTTTCATGAGCAGGGAAGAAGATTGAATTTCACTTGGCTTTTGAGGACTTAGGAAGGAGGATTATGTCTCATCTTGCAGGGGAAAGCCACCAGTAGTTCTAAAATGCTTGTATCAACAGCTAAACCAAATCCAAGCATTCATCAGGAAAGAGAATCAGCTAGTAATCAAACGAATAAGGTACGTTTCTCTTTTCCCTTGACGAGCTAGTGTGTTACCATTAGCAACAATGTCGTCGGCAGAACTGGTATCTTGTTCATGAGCAGGGAATTGAATTTTATTTGGCAGTATACTTAGGAAGGAGAATTGTCTCGTTTTGTAGGAGAAAGCCACTAGTAGATCTAAAGTGCTTACACCAAGAGTTAAACCAAATTCAAGCGTCCATCAGGAAAGAGAGTTATCAAGTAATCAGATGAATAAGGTACTCTTCTCTTTTCCATTGACAAGCTAGTTGTTACCATTAGTTACAAAGTTGTCGAATTAATGAGGCTGCATTGTTCTCATGTGCCAAAAAAGGAAGAAGATTTAATTTCTTACGGTGGTGTTTGAATATGTAAGTGAAAAACGCATGTGTCTATATTCATACATAAGTTCATTGCATTTGGATAGAGAAAATTATACAAAGGCTGCATTGGTCTCATAGGCTGCATTGGTCTCATGTGCCAAAAAAGGAAGAAGATTTAATTTCTTACGGTGGTTTTTGAATATGCAAGTGAAAAACACATATCTAGATTCATACAGAAGACCCGTGTGTAAGGAGCACCTCTTGTACATTATTAATCAAGTCAATGAGAAGCTTCTATTTTTACTAGGTATCACAGCTTCTATCATCTTGCTAGGAACTTAGGCTGTACCAGCCAATGTAGTAATGCATGCTGAGGCAATGTAATTCTTTTGTTCTTCCTTTTGGTTCCCGTAGACCTCCTTTATTCGACAACCGGTGGTCCAATCTCTGGATGACTGTTTGGCGCCCCTGCCCTAGGATCACTTAACCGCCCTTCTTTTTATGGGATCGATGTTATTACTTTTTACATGACCAACCCGTTATACTCTAAATCTTGAATTCTTATCATTGTTCTACCAATTCAGGTCACTCGATAGAATTTCTGGATATTTGCAGCACTATATCTCTTTTTAGTGATTGAGAATAGATTCCTTTTTGTGTGTGGTACCCAGAAGCACTTTGGCTTGTTGGGTAGTTACGGAACGCCTTTCAAATGAAAGTATTCCAAAGACTCGTTTCTATGTCAATTTCTTATGTTTTCAAAATGAGGGCATACTCAAGTTGATTTTTCCACTTTGAGTTAATAAGAGCATGTGAATATATTTCTATATCCAACACATGTCAATTTCTTATGTTTTTAAAAGGGCACCTCTTGCAACTTCAAAAACATTCCTTTTGAGTCAAAAGTCCGCATTACATCCTACTCTCCTTCAGACCTCACTTATGGGATTACACTAGGTAATGTTGTTGTAATATGCTAAGGAAGGATAGGTGTCTCATTTTGCAGGAAAAAGCCACTAGTAGTTCTGAAGTGCTTACATCAAGAGCTAGACCAAATGCACTTATTCATCAATCAAGAGCTGAATCAAATGCAAGCATTCATCAAGAAAGAGAATCATCAAGTAATCAAACGAAGAAGGTGCTGTTTTCTTTCCATTTATAAAGGTTTACACTTGATAGAGATTTGCTTTCTATTACACACCACTTGCTGTAGTACAGTGTCAAGCACACTAGATAAAATCGTGTGTATGCTGCTGAAATAAACAGTTCTCAACTTAATCCATTTGTGGCTTTGCAGATACCGCAACAACCTGGCTCACCTAAGTTCAGTGGGAAGCAAGTGTCGGAAGGCCAAGACAACAAACCTCGACAACCTTGGAGGTTTTCAGGGAAGCCTGAGGGATCAAAAGATGTTAAAAGGGAAAAATACCTGTCAAATCATTTCCCAGTGAAAGGTAGATCAGACAATCCGAAGTCATTTATCTCTGAGAGTATGTGGGAAAATGCTTCTCCAAATATCCAAGTTTAATAGAGACTGCTGCTGATCCACAAAGAGAGCATTTTCCTGACATTTAAATGTTGCTGCTTTTCAATTTTGAAGTTCCAGGGGCCACAAACGGGTGCATTCATGATCACTTAACAGTTTGTTAAGACATTGATCCAAATGTCTAATACAATAGGGTATCCCTTTTGTGTTTCTACTTGAATGATAAAATTCTTCATGACTCCGTATATCAATATTTCCTATTGACACATCAATGGAATGTAAATATTATGAACTTTTCGGTCTTTGGCTGAAATTGTTAACTTCAACAATATTCCTGGATGCTAGTACAGAATTAAAACATAACATTCTCTCGAGAGTTTGGGACAGAACCAAATTCCAGCAGTTTTCCTTTGAAATCTTGTAAAGCCTCATGGTATGTCATCTAGGCAAGCATTGATTTTATGTAGAGTTTGTGACTAGACCAAACTCCAGCAGGTTTTTTCAGATCTTGTAGTAACAATTTGCAAAAGCTCCTTTTTTTGGTAATATATAACAATTTTCATAGGGAAATGCAGCTTGATAGTTGCAACTCCTGGCCTCACAAGGGTTCACCCTCTTTTTACAAAAATGAAAAAGAAAACGAAACAAAATGGGTTGAGCACATTTGCAGTTAGCCTTACTAAATAATCTACTTACAATACCAAATAATAAGCATGCTAAGTTGTCCAAGAAACTTGCTTATTGTGCTAAAAATTTGCCAATGCTCTCAAGTACATTTTGTGAAGACAATCTTTCACCTCCACCAAAATCAAGCACCACCCTTCCCCAACCCCCATGGGAAGCAATCTTTAGTAGAGAAAAAACATGCCAGCAGAGCAATGCAATATGTGCACCATCTAAAACTTCCCATGGGATAAAGGTTAGATTATGAACAGACCTTGGTCCATAACAATACCTTCCAATGAATCAATTGGATACTCATAATCAAACCTCAATGTATCATACAAGCATGTTGGAACTCCAGAAATGAGTTGTGGATCATTGTAGTCAAATTGTTCCATGTTTGGAAGACCATTATTAGCTAGAAAACTTTCCCCTTGAATAGAAGGACCACACTCCTCACCTACAGATGCAACAATTGAACCACTTCTCAAAGTTAGATTTCCTGGGCTTGATTGTGGACCAATGGCTACATTGTGACTTGTCGTGCTCCATGTAGTACTTGGCAGTTGCTCAAGATTATGAAAATTTGTTTGTTGATGGCTCACAGGTTGAAACAAGCTAACAGTACTTTCTACTGGAGAAAATTTTCCTACTCCAGTTTTGCTCTTGAAGAGAGGTGTATTTTTTGTATCTGGATGTCTGTCCCTTGTTTCACAAGAAGGTATATGGTTGAGAAAACAAGTTGCTTGTGTGCGTTCAACTGCAATTTCATGAGAAACCACAGGCAGTGGGTGGTGACTTGACCCATTAGCTGACTGAAAATGTGGTTTAAAGTCTTGCTGCTTGTATTGAGGTTGTGGGGCTTCACCAGTAGAGCAATATGGAGTGGGTACCTTAGCACTTTTTACATCAGTATTGACCAATCCAAAGGAATCTTTGAGGCCTATCAAAGTTGAGCACTTTGAACCTGCAGTCTGAGAATCAAAGTTATCTTCAACCACAGACCTAGGCTCAGCCGCTGGCACTGAAACAACACCCTTTACCTTGCTCTCATATATGTTGGATTTCCCATTTTGAACAATAGCTTTGTCTCCAGAAACACAACCATACTTGTCATTTGTAACATCAGTGCACACATCAACTGGATTGTGAAGGCTGAGACTAGAACAAGTTTCGTTAGGAGAAACATCTTGATGCTTCATCCCACAATATGAGGGTTTAACTTCATCTTCTTTCTGTAACCTAGTCAAGTAGAGGCGATACTTCTGCAAGAAATTGATATTGTTATGAAACTTCAATTTTAAAAAAGCATAGAAGGTCATTCACATTAATATAGTAAAGGAGATACTTTTTTCTTGAAGCTTCAAACTTCTAGCCATTAAGACTACTGTGAATGAAAAGTAAGGAAATCCTTTTCTTGACGTGGCATGCATGCATTATACCTATCCTTTTTAACTTGATTTCAATCTCCACAAAGCCCAAAGTTTTCTTTTAGCTTAAATTAATGTGAATATACTTGCCAACTTTTCTTTTATTTATCTCAGATCACAAAATATCTCATAGTTGAAACCCTCTGGGTCTAAAGGCAGATGCCTTATCACTATCTGGATCTGAGTTTTGGTTAGAGGCAACTTGCAAGAAACTGCTTAACCGAATCTGGTAGCAAGTGAGAGGTCTTGGCTGAAGGGGCTGTATATGTTTGCAACACATGCCAATGGTCCTAAGAAACACAAGTTGTAAGAATATTTACCTGTAAGTGGCTAGCAACATTTTCTCTAGTCAACCATGGGACACCCATCAAGTCAAGGATCTTCTTGGGACCAACTTCTGCCAAGCATAAGAAAACATTAACATTATCACAATATCCCCAGAAAATATTTTCTAGAAATGTGTATAGGAAATTTGAAGATGAAAGGAGCTAAAGTTATGGTTTTTTTATTATTTGGTGCAACTTGAGAGTAAAAAGAAATTTCAATGAACTTACTGTCAAATCCAATCTGGTTTACAGCTTTGACAAATTTCTGATGAAGATCTACAGTCCAAACTACTCTGGCTTTCTTCATGGAAGAAGATTCAACACATCTTGAATCAGACATTTCTCTTTCATCATGCTTATTCTCAAAATCTTTTCTCTTCTTTCCTGAAAGGATTTCTGTTCCATTAAGCATCCACACTTCATCATATTGGTCGATTTCATGATTTCCAGTGTCCCTTGCCTCTTGCATTTTTTTTCTGAGTACATGCTGCCATATGTTTCTAAGTTCTTTCATACGTATAGGCTTTAAAAGATAATCACATGCACCATGTTGAACGCCCTTCATCACCCTGCTTGTTTCACCATCAACAGACATCACTGGAAAGGTATTTTGAAAAATCAGTGCAATTGTAGTTGAGAAAAGTGAAGTAGCCAGTTAGTAATCCAGAATAAAACTTAGTAAGTCTTAAATGAAAGAGAATTGACTTATGACAGGAAGATCCATCTCAAGTCCAACATGCTCCAGAAGCTTAAATCCATCCATGTCAGGCATGTTAACATCACTAATCACAATGTCAAATCCATCCTTTTTCTCTCGGAGCAGATACAAAGCCTCGCGTGCTAGACCACATATCGTCACTGAAAGAAACCAGTAATAATGTCTTCAGGAACCAAAGGATTGCGACTATAAAATTAGAGATAAATGGATCGACTTTAAGCTAACAAGTAGTCATGGATATCTTTGTTGAGCATAAACCATCGATCTCTATTCCCCTTATCAATTCTCCTATCCTATTTAGGTCTATGAATTTCTCTATCAATTCCATTACCTTATCCTTACCCAGGAGGTTCCAACATTTTCTCCTTAATTGACCAAGGAGTTGTTCCCGGGCATCCTCAAAGAAAAGGTTATTATACACCCCAACCCCATCCCTTGGAAAAAAAAAAAGAAGGTACCATCCTTTCAAGCAATACAATGTAGAAATTTCAGTGGGGCATGGGAAATTATGAGCAATTAACTCATTAGCAACAATATGCTCTCTGCCTCAGCGCTAAAATAATACAATTGGAGGGATAAGACAAGATGCATGTTGGGATCTTACAGAGTATCCACATTGACTCAAAACAGTAAAAGTTCAGTACAAGCTATCAGTTCAAAACTGCATTTTATCTCTGCAGCATCATAGCCAGAAACAGGATGCACAGCTAATTATAAATGACCTAAACCCTGAGTTAGAAAATAATATTGCACAATACAAGTATGAGAATTAGGAAAACTGTTTACTCAAAGATATTCAAAACCACCAATCAGTATTAGTGGCAAAAAAAAAGAAGGTGAAGTTAGCCATTGTCATTTTCACAAAGGAATTCATATGCCACAATATATAGCACTAACTTCACCATATGCAACTCCAACATGTTATAGACCAATTAAATTATCAAAACCACAAAGCGCTTACTATTTTTCACTAAAGCAGACCTCCCATATAGACGAAGTGCAGAACTCAAAGGGATAGATTTACATCCACAAAGAGGTGAAATAATTCAATATAGCTATGAAACAAAATCTAATATTTAATAGTCTGTCCAAAAATAACATCAAAGATGATTTACTGTTAATCTATCTGAAGACAAAATCATATGTCAATAATTGAGTGTGGGACTGAAAATCCTAAGAATTAATTATCTTTTCCCCCCTTCTCTGTGATTCCTCCATGAACTTTGCCAAGGGGGAAAAAGAAGGATCATTTGAAGTAGCAAGCAGAAACAACAATCTATAAAAGGTCTGTTTTACTTTTTTGATCTACTCTTCCATTCAAACAATCAACATAGCATTTCTGTAATAACTTTCCCTACCTAGGAATTTCTAACCCTAAACAGTAATCACATAGAAGGTTTCAAAATTCTGGAAATTAAAAAAACTGATATATAGCCTTAAAATCAAGCTAAGGAGAAGAACTATAGAAACTATAGTTCAAGCTTGATCATCCAACAAAGTAAAAAAATAAGTAAAAAGGGTATCTTTTTCAAGTGGTAAAAACAGAACTCAAGCTGGAAATCCAAGGTTACGCAACAAAGTAGAAAAAAAATGAATAATTGGGTGTTCTGCAGTGGTGAAAACAAAATTCAAGCTTGAAAATCCAAGATTATGCAAGAAAACAAAAAAAGCTTAGAAAGGGTGTCCTTTTCAAATGGTAAAAACAGAATTCGAGCTTAAAAATCCAAGAGCATGCAAGGAAACAAAACAAAACAAGTGTAGAAAGGGTGTCTTTTTGCAGGGATGAAAACAAAATTGGAGCTTGAAAATCCAAGAAAATAAAAAAGGGTGTGCTTGGAGAATGATAAAGAAACCTTGATAAGAACACTTCTTAAGCATCTTTTCAAGAATCTTCAACCAAGTAGGATCATCATCAACAACAAGAACCCTTAGACCAGTTGGGAAAGTATCATTTCTTGGAGAAGAAAACCCAGCACTGGTTTTACCATTCTCCATCATAGACAGAGCCAGATTTTGGGAAGAAAGGAGTAGATCTTAGTAGTAATAATAAGTGTATATATATAATATAATAAATAGGAAGAAACAAAAGTTATAATCTTATCAACTCTGTTCTGTGTTTTGTGTTTTTATGTGTGATGTGTATGAGAGAGAGTGGGAGGGACACACTGAAAAAATATATAAAAATATAAGCGTCAAAATAGAAAGTTATGGAGGGGATAGAAATTAGCATGAGTGAAACTATCACTATTTGCCGCCGGCTATTTTTCTAGTTATAACGGTTCTGTAAGACTTTGGTCTTTGGCCCATTTATTTTCTTCAAATACCTATTTATAAGAATTCTATTTTTTTTAAGGGATTATTATATTATATAGTTATTTGGTTAAAATAATTATTTATTATAAAGGTATATATATGCAGTGTATATTTCATGTATAATTAAGTCATATTTAATTTTTGAATGTATCATAATATATATTTAATGTATAAGTAAATTAGTATATACTTTCTATGACTTTTGACAAGTTATATTGTATAGTCATATATTTTCTATATTTTTTTATTATTTTTATATAAATAAAACATGATCATATTTGTTGTGAATTAATTAGTTTATTATATATATTTGAAATTAACATTTTTTTAATACTCTTCAATTTCATACTCCTTTCTTAACTTATGCGTTACATTTCGTTTTTCAAAAGTCAAACAATTTAAGTTTGACGAGAAATTACTTAGAAATCTTTCAAATTTTTGAAATAAAATTTATCTATTTATAAAAAAAAATTACAAGACTATACAGTTTAAGAGGCCAAATTACAAACCATGTCAACATCCAAAAATATTTACACTTTTAGGTTTTTTATTTATATTCTTGTCATATTCTCTTTTTAGTGTTTTTTCTTTTCTTTTTTCTAAAAAAACACTTAATTATAATAGTACACTGAAAAGTGTTTATTTATGGTCTCTTTGTTCATTTTTATTTGCGTATATTATGTGTACTAACATACACTATTTTGCCTTAATAATAGTGTTGACTGTGTTTATTATCTTTTTTCAAATAAAAGTATAATAATTAACTCACATGTAACAACACATCATATATTTTTACTTTTCCCAAGTCAACTGTCATGTACTTTTTTTTTTTCATTTTTTGGTTAAAACTTTTTGAATCTTCCAAGAAGGAAAGAATGACCCTTCCGTCTTCCATCACCATTTTCTCCTTTCTAAGATTGTTTGCAATTGGTGATACTATTGGTTGTATATCCACAATAAACTGTTTGACTATTCTTGTTTTTTAAATGGTTT